>CM040239.1:86326591-86412597 GCA_022545495.1 Chrysanthemum lavandulifolium | reverse complement strand
AGCTAGACTCGTAGTCGCATCTCTCGCTTTTCTCATTACCGTCCTCTTGACGGCTCTCACCTGGGATTCCATGATGTAGAAGTGTCCTATGATGCACTTCTAAGAGTTCGCCCTCTCCCACTCGGTCCTATATTTCGTCCTAAGTTCA
The DNA here is from genome assembly GCA_022545495.1 of Chrysanthemum lavandulifolium. Taxonomy (NCBI): domain Eukaryota; kingdom Viridiplantae; phylum Streptophyta; class Magnoliopsida; order Asterales; family Asteraceae; genus Chrysanthemum; species Chrysanthemum lavandulifolium. Next base: position 86,412,449 of record CM040239.1, on the reverse strand, counting down.
AACAATCCTTTATAGAACCCGAAAATCTTAGCCATAACATAATCTACTCCCTTTTCCCTATCCTTATCATTCCTATAATAGACCGACAATTAAGTTCCTTTTCATCTTTAGAGAGTGATGAAAACTCTCAATATTAAACGGCATTTGGTAAGTTATGTCGTCGCTTCATCCCTGAATCGCACTACTCCTAACGATGGGTCATAGGTCATCCCGGTGCTTTATGAAAGGTTTTCCTAGAATAACGATGACAAGCCAGAGTCTATGGTCGTGCTAATATCATCCACAATTATGAAGTCCGAGGGAACGGAAACTACCTACATAGACGGGCAATCCCTTTAACTCTACCAAGAAAATTGCACATAACCCTAGGATTATCTGGGTTCTGCCAGTTGGAATAGGCTTCTTCATTACCCAATTGTAGTAGGTGCTAGTCATTATGTTGATCGATTTGCGATCAATGTAGGCCTTTGCCACAAAAGGTGTCCTATGCAACATGGTATGTTAAGATTTTCCAACTTGATTCTAGGCTTTTCCTAACATACATGTGACTTGAGGTCACACACTAAGTGAGGGGGCGAGATAGTTCTTCTTCCAGAGGAAATTTTTGAAATAGTCAATGTCTACTTCATCTACTTCCTCGGTGTTTCATTATTCATTAAGCGATGGTCCTCTCGCCATATGTTCTACCGTGCTCACTAAGGCGATGGTATTGACTAATCGAACGTGCTTAGTTAGCTTGCTTGGATCCTTAATCTCTATACCAAGGTTCGGAAGGAGATAGCACTAACCTTCCTATCACTATTGGCTATGGCATTAAAAGGTTGTCATCTTCCTATCCATCTCGGCTTGTTGATGGTTAAAGCGGTCTCGATAGCTTAGCCATTCGGGGTTTCGGGATGCAACTAGGTTTTGCAACATCCCTTCGATGTTTCGCTGGTTAGGACCGTTAGGTGGGGCCATGAGAAATCATTAGAGGTGAATTGGTTTGTCCTTTGGTTTGTGCCTCACGGGTTTTAGAAGTCGGGTGCTTGCTTTCCATGCCTCACGGGTTTTATTGAACTTCCTAGGTCCGAGGAAGAAACTTTGTTATGAAAAGAAGGATTTCCTCATGAGGAATTAACCGCCCATTAATACGGCCGAGGATGCGAGTCAACGGAAGCTTGACTGGTTCGGGATCGGGTGCATCCCAAGTGCCATGTTATGAGGATTCCACATGAAAACGCTCGCACGCTTAGTGGGGAAGAAACTTTGTTCACATGCCTGATGTGAAGACTTAGGATTTTCGAGAGATTCACCGAACTCATGAGGAATTTAACTTGCTGATCTTCAAGTTCGATCATCCCACGAGCCCATGAAGGTTGCGAGCTTGGTGATGGAATTGGGAAGGAGATTGCCTTGACGGTTTTAGTAGCTCACAAGTTGGGTCATCCCAACTTTGCACCAACCGGTGGTTGATGAGTGTCTAAATACTCATCATTTTTATCTTATTTAGAATGCCAAATCATCCGAAAATACTCGAAATGCATCAAAATGATGAAAATATCACAAACAAGTGTTTTATGTGTTTTAAATGCAAAATATCAAAATCGGTGAAAACGCGTATCAAGTTTGCATAATTGGCGCTTTAGTCCCCAAGTTTCAAAAGTTGTCAAAAGCAGTCCTGGTAAATCAAAATAAAGAAAAATATCATTTTAAGTCCTTAGGGATTCATGAGTTGTCAAAATTGGTCCTTAAAATCAAAAATTGCAAAATTACAACTTTAGTCCCTCAAGTTTTGAAAATGACAAAAATAATCCTTGGATTTATTAAAAATGGAATTTTATGCATAATGGTCCTTGTACTATTCATATTTGGCAGGATAGGCCCTTGTGATAACTTTGGAAGATTGGCAATTTCAGTCCCTCATGTTTGGCAGAATTACACAAATGGTCCTTGTTATTAATACAAAACCAAACGGACCCTTTCTTTATTAAGAACCCAGCCAAACCAAAAGACCCTCACAAACACATGACCCCTATTTTTGACCCCCACTTATTATACCATCGGTCAAATAGTCAAAGCGCGCCCAAACCAGTTTTACTGTGCATCTCCTTCACCCTCCCCTGCATATCCAAAACCAGGTGGTTTCACCACCCTTTCCACCTCACCCCAGCTATCTAAAAACACTCATCACCATCCCTTTCCACCTATACGCCATTTCACAACCAATTAATGCATCCACACCATTAGCGGCCATGTTACCCTCACTTCCCTGCTTTTGCTTTCCAAATCACCCCTAACCCATACCTACTATCTAAATCGTCCCCCTCCACCTCCACAACACACCAAAGTTCTTTAATTACTCAAACTGTCTCAAGCAACCATATACACTTTTGGCGCCAAAAGTCATTTAAACGGATAAGATGAGTTTGACTTATTCAATGGTGAGATTGTTGATGGAAATGATCGAGGCATGTGGGGAGTATCTCAAGGCTATAAAGAAAGAGGAAAAGCGGAGAGTGAAATATCTAGAATAATTTAAATTGGCTTATGTCGTTTTAGCTTAATTTTGAATTTTAGTGCATGTTTTAGCCTTTAAACTCAGATTTCAAGTTTCTATTATATAATAAAGCTTTTGTGAAACATCAATTTCGAGATCAAGTTCTAATTCGGTTTATGCAAATTTTCCTTATTCAAAATTTCATGAATGGTTGAATGTTGTTAAGCGATTGTTAATATGGTGAGTAAGATCACTTAAGCTCCTAAATAGCTTATTAAAGCTATTAGATACTTTAAAATCAGTTTAGAAGTTAAAAGCAAAATACCAAAAATACCAAATAAATAGTTGAAAATCAAAATCCATGGTGAAGGTTGTCAAGAAGATGGAGCGGGGTTGATTATGGATGGCCTTGGTTTAGTGCTTCGGGAAGCTATAGGAAGTGGTTTCAGTATTGGTTCTCGAGTTTTTACTTGGATTCCATGTTGTAAGCCTTTTGTTCCTTTTTATCATTTTACCGTAATATACCATAAGCTCAAATCTTTGTGTTTTCATGTTCATTAGTTATAGTTAAGTGTAATTAAGCCATAAAAATAGTCACTTGTTCTTTAAAATTTATAGTTGCTAAAAATCTCATTTTAACAGTTAAAATAGCATAATCATTATTCTTGTGATTCATGTTGTTAATACTGCTGTTTTATGTTTATTTAGTCCTAATACATGATATAATAAGATATTTAATCAAGTTCATGGTCTGAATCTGTTACAATCTTTGAAAAGTTTCAATACAGTCTAGTTAAAGAGGTGTTTGGATTTGTTTGTTTCACTGTGTTATAGGTCGTTTTAGCCATTGTTCTTATTTGGTGTATGTCTCATTAGGTCTTAGTAGCTCATAGAAACAAAGAAAACCAGTGTTTATTGAATCAAAAGTCAAAATTCCCTTTGATCAAATCTTGTTAACTCACTGTTGGATTTTCATGATCTATGATTATGATTTCTTGTTCATAAGTTGTTATAATTGCTCAATCTAGTTTTATTATAGCTTAACATAACATAATCAGTGCATAGAATTGATCTAAATCTCATAAAAGTCAACTTGGTTCAATTTCTTAAAAAGTCAAAACCATGCCCTGTGCATAGTTTTATGGTCAAATTCACAAGCTTGTCACAAGCTCAATAGTTAACCTCAGCTTGTGAATTTTAGTTTTTTGGAAAGTTAACCAAGCCATCTTAAGGGTCCAAGCTTAAAATTCAACTTCCTAGCTTATTTGATAGGCCTGCAAGTGCTTTTTAGTTTGTCCCATTTGACTCAGTATACACTGAGTCATCCTCAGTAGTTTTTCAAAATTTTTATAAGCTCCTCATAAGCTCACCGGTGAATCCCACCGTGAAAGCTTTAGCTTTTGGATAGCTTATCTGGTCATCTTGTTAAGTCAAGTGTTTATTTTCAATTCCTAGCTTATTATAGTGCTTAAAATTAAGCTTAAAGGTGCATAGAAAACCATTCAGTGTACTGTTTTTCAGTTTAAACTTGTGCTTATTTTAGCTTATTTAGTGCTTATTTCTAAGTTATTGAGCTTGTTCAGTTGTCATTTTAGCTTATTATAAGTTATCTAGCTTATTTTCAGTTTACCTTTGCTTATTTTTAGCTTATAAGCCATTTTGGCTTAATCTTTTGCTTATTTCCAAATTTTGTCCACTGTTGAGATAAATAAGATCAAACTGAGCTTATTAGTGGTTTTCACAAAAAGTTTTAGTTTTGAAAATTGCTTATTTTAAGTAGCTTAACAAGTTTGTAAAAGAAAAAGTCTAAAAATAAAATAAAAAGCAAAAAGTCAGTGCTGGGATTCGAACCCTGGCCACCCAGCTCACCACACACACACACTACCACTCGCCCTTGGGTCTTTTTCTGTTTTCCTTTGCATTATTTAATATATACACCTTTTTATTTCATTAAGCTTATACGAGCTTATTAGCTTATTATCAGCTTATTTAATCAAGCTTTTTCAACTTTTGTATTTTTCCTAGCTTTGTATTAGTATAAAGTAATTTATAAAAAAAGTTTCAGATTTTTCCGAATAGTTTTAATATTTTTAAACATTTAATTAGTGTAAAATCGTATTTAATTCATTATAAAAAATATAAAAGTCTAAAAAATATAATTCTTTTTTTTCTAAAATTTTCTTTTGTCATATAGTAGGTAAGAAAATTGTTTTTACACTTGTAGGACTTTTATTTCATAAATTTTACGTTTTTGCTTGCGCACTAGCGTAATTTTTATACATAACGCTCGTTTTCATTTTAAGTCACGTTTTTAGGTAATTTAAGTTTACGTTTTAATTAAAATAGTTTATTTAAGTCATTTTGTTTTATAAATCATAGAAAAACATCATTGTAAAAATAGACATAGCGTTTATTTAATATATTTTAACTTTTTAATTTTCTTTAATTTGCATTTAAGCCCCTGTAATTTACAAAACTTTTCTTTAGGTATAAATAACTCAAAATCCTTACTGATCACTATCCTTAGTGATTATTCAACATATGTCTGTGTTTAAACACCATTCATCCTCCGTGGCACTTAACGACCCAGGAATCCACTATATTCCTCTGATCTTAATTGCATTTGCTTTCTGAGCTGTTTTAAGTTTGTTACGGTTGACCATTCACAAGTGGTCACTTGTGTGATTAAACTTGACTGCTCAGAGCGAATCAAATTTTGCGCCTTGCTGCAGGAGGTCAGAAGCGTGTTTTAAGCGATTTGAGACCCGTGCTTGCACATATACCATCGTTTGAAAACAGTTTTTTGTAAAGTTATCATAAATCAAAAAGTTCATTAACACTTTTCCTAAAGTGTTAACAACACCAAAAATATATAAAACAAGAAAAACAATCGTAACATTTTCTAGCTTGTGTTTCCTTTAAGGTGATTCTTAAAGAAATACGATTTGGTTAAACGAGACGATACCAAAAATATTTTCCAAAAGTTTTTAAACCAGCAGCACATATCCATACCTACGTCTTTTCAGTGGTACTTAAATACTCAAAAATCAACCACCGCAAATCAAGGCAGTACACCTACTAAGCGGGGTGTGACCATAATAAGTTCCCGAACAATGATTTAAAACTTGCCTTTGTGTCCTTGTGATTTGGTGTACCTTTTTCAAAGAAGCCATTTCATTTGTGATTATTGGTTAAGTTCACTTGTCGTTTTGCCTCGCATTTGTTTTGAAAACTGATTTTTATACTTAGTGCTTTCTTGAGCAAGACCACAAAAGAAGCCTTGCAAATCATTGAAAACAAGTCCCAGGTCCGCCCTTTCCGCACAAAGACATATCAGACTCAGTCTAATGCAGGACCTTCTACTTCATCTCCCTTGAGTACATCTAGCACCGATGCTAAGATTGACAAATTCACGGATATTGTTCAGGCTTTGGTTCTTGCTAACCAAAAGAAAGTCACTTTCACTCAGACACCATCACATGGTGAAGTGAAGAAAGTTGAAGTTTGTGTTACTTGTGGTGGTCCTCATGCATACTACAACCTGCATCGCCACCGATGGTAGTCCATTTGAAGCTAATGCTATAGCCGGTACTTCACATCGTGGAGGTAATCAATACCGTCCTCAAAATGAACCAAACTACCGTGCTAATACTTATCGTGCACCACCCGGTTTTAACGAATTCTAACATACAAAACCGAATCAAAACCAACCTAGAATGAACCAAGGTTATCAAAACCAAGGTACTTTCTATCCGGACCCAATCAAGGTTTCCAACATCAAGGAAACCATAATCAAAACAATTTCAATCGAGGGAATCAATTTCGTGGAAATGTGAATCCTAATCAAGGAATTTTCAACAACAAGGTCATAATCAAAACATCCGACCTCAAAATTTCCTCCACACCTCCAATACCATCATCCGATGAGTTATTGAAGCAATTCATGAAATCCTAAGATGAAATGAACAGATTGTTGGTCACCGATCGGCGATCTCAAGAAGTCTTTAAATGATCAACCCTGGGCTCGGAAAACTTCCGAGCAACACGATCGCTAACCCGAGGGGCGATGCAAAGGTGATCACAACCATAAGTGGTGTTTCATACAATGGACCCGCTATTCCTACTACCTCTTCTTCTTCTCTCCCGAAGGTAGTGGAAAGTGAACCCGAGGCAACAAAGGACAAGGAACTTCCCGCTAATAACGGAGGAACCAATGATGTCCATCCTCGTTGTCCGTAAACCCAAATCCAATCCAGAGTTGTTTTGAACCTCCAAGAGCTCCGCTGAAAATACCAAATCCAAATCTTCTATTCCTTACCCATCACGTTTGAATGAGCAAAGCTCCATGAAAAAGCTACCATCAAATGGACAAATTTTTCAAATTTTCCAAGAACTACATTTTGACATAAGCTTTATGGATGCTATCATCTCGATGCCCAAGTTTGCATCAACTCTCAAACACATGTTAAGCAACAAGGAAAAGTGTTTGAAATGGCTAAAAATCCTCTTAACGAGAAGCGCTCATAGTTATCTCAAGAAGCTTCGAGAAAAGCTTGGAGATCCCGGAAAATTTCTCTTACCTTATGTATTTCCGTGAATGGTTGAATGCTTTGCCTTAGCCGATCTTGGTGCAAGTATCAACTCGATGCCTTATTCAAGATGGAAGAAACTTCTCTTCCCGAACTTACTCCTACATGCATGACTCTCGAGCTTGCGGATCGTACAATATCCCGTCCTCTTGGCATTGCCGAGGACGATTTGTGAAAGTAGGAAAGTTCCATTTTCCGGTGACTTTGTAGTTGTTGATTTTGATGCCGATCATCGGGTTCCTCTCATTGTTGGTCGAGGATTCACGAGAACGGGCCGTGCTCTCATTGATGTATTTGAGCAAGAAATCACATTACGTGTTGGTAACGGTCGTCACCTTTAATCTTGATCAAACTTCGAGGTACTCCGCAAATTATGATTCCGAGTCGGTTAACCGAATAGATATCATTGATGTTGCTTCAAGAGTACTCTCAAGAAGTTCTTGGTTATGATCATAATTCTTCGAGTGATAATCTCACTCATTCATCTCAACCCATCATTGCCAATTCTACTCCTTCTCACCCTTTTGAGGAAAGTGACTTCATCTTGGAAGAGATTGAAGCCTACTTATCTAGTGATTCTGCTCCATGGGAAATTGATCACGCCCCATCGACATTGAGGGGACATACTTTAATTGAGAAGTTGCTTAATGATGATCCATCATCATTTTCACTTCCTCCGTCGAACTTCATAACAAGGAAGTCAAGTCGCTTGAGAAATCAAGAATTTCAAGTCGAACTTAGGACTTACCGCCTCATCTCGAGTATGCATTTCTTGAAGGTGATGAGAAATTACCGTCATTATTGCTCGAGATTTGAGTAAAGATGAAAAGATCTGCCTCATAAAGGTCTTGAAGTCACACAAGCAAGCAATTGCTTGGAAACTCTCCGACATTAAAGGTATCAACCCCGAATTTTGTACTCACAAAATCTTGATGGAGGATGACTTCAAACCAGCAGTTCAACATTAGAGAAGAGTAAATCCAAAAATCAATGATGTTATCAAACAGGAGGTTATCAAACTTGTTGATGCAGGATTGATTTACCCGATCTCAGATAGTCCTTGGGTTAGCCCAATTCATTGTGTTCCTAAAAATGGTGGCATAACTGTTGTCACGAATGAAGATAACGAGTTAATTCCAACTCGGCTGGTTACGGGATGGCGTGTTTTCATTGACTATCGTAAGTTGAATGACGCTACCCGTAAAGACCATTTTCCTCTACCCTTCATGGACCAAATGCTTGAGAGATTAGCAGGGAACGAGTACTATTGTTTTCTTGATGGTTTCTCGGGTTATTTTCAGATCCCCATTGATCCAAAGGATCAAGAAAAAACTACATTCACCTGCCCATACGGAACTTTTGCCTACAGACGTATGCCTTTTGGCTTATGTAACGCTCCTGGCACATTCCAACGATGTATGATGGCCATATTCCACGACATGATCGGGGAAACAATGGAGGTGTTTATGGATGACTTCTCGGTCATTGGGATTCATTTCAAACATGTCTCCCATTTAGATAAAATGCTCAAACGGTGTGAAGACACCAATCTTTGTCTAAATTGGGAGAAGAGCCACTTTATGGTCAAAGAAGGCATAGTCCTTGGCCATAAGATTTCAAAAACGGATTGAGGTAGATAGAGCAAAAGTCGATGTTATTGCTAAATTACCTCATCCTACTACCGTCAAAGGTATTAGGAGTTTTCTAGGTCATGCCGGTTTCTATCGAGATTCATACAAGATTTTTCTAAAATCGCCTGACTACGACCCATCTTCTTGAAAAGATGCTCTTTTATCTTCTCACCGAGTGCATCAAGCTTTTGAAACATTAAAGAAAAGCCATCAAGCACCCATTCTCTGTTGCTCCGATGGGACTTGCCTTTTGAGCTCATGTGCGATGCAAGTGATTTTGCTATCGGTGCGGTCTTAGGGCAACGAGATCTAAGCATTTTCGGCCTATTCACTACGCAAGTAAGACTATGAGTGAAGCTCAAACTCATTATACTACCACGTAAAAGAATTATTAGCCGTGGTGTATGCATTTGAGAAGTTTCGCCGCACTTAATCTTGACCAAATGTGTGGTGTATACGGATCACTCGGCCTCAAATATCTCTTTGCAAAACAAGATGCAAAGCCGAGATTGCTCCGTTGGGTTCTCCTTCTCCGTGAATTTGATATCATTATACGTGATAAAAAGGAGCCGAGAACACGTCACGATCATCTGTCCGCCTAGAAAACCCTCACCAAGATGTTTTAGAAAAGGAAATAAATGAAACATTTCCTCTCGAGACATTCAATGCGGTTTCTTCGTGGAAACTCTACCACCCCATGGTTTCTTGACTTAGCAAATTACCATGCGGGTAACTTCATTGTGAAAGGGATGTCGACCACAGAAGAACAAATTCTTCAAAGATGTTAAACATTACTCGGGACGACCCTACTTATTCAAAATCATGCGGATCAAGTCATCCGACGGTGTGTTTATGGACAAGAAGCCATGGATATTCTCAAAGCTTGCCATGCTGGACCCACCGGGGGCCATCATAGTCCAAACTACACCGCCAAAAAGGTGTTTGATTCCGGGTTTTATTGGCCCACGATTTACAAGGATGCCCACGATTTTGTCAAATCATGTGACGCTTGTCAACGTCACGGAAATATCTCGCAAAGAAATGAAATGCCGCAAAACGCCATTCAAGTTTGTGAGATCTTTGACATCTGGTGCATTGACTTTATGGGGCCATTTCCATCATCTCGAGGAAACAAATACATACTTGTGGCTGTTGACTATTTGTCAAAATGGGTTGAAGCCAAAGCTTTACCTACAAATGATGCCCGAGTAGTTGTAAAATTTTGAAATCTCTTTTGCTAGGTTTGGAACTCCATGAGCTATAATCGTGATCGTGGTACACATTTCGCAATGACCAATTTGATCGTGTCATGCAAAAGTATGGTGTTACCCACCGCCTATCTATCTGCATACCACCCCAAACAAGCGGGCAGTGAAAGTCTCCAACCGTGGTATAAAAAGAATTCTCGAAAGGACGATGGCGAAAACCGTGCATCCCGGTCGGATAAACCGGATGACGCACTCTGGGCCTTCCGTCTGTTTTACAAAACACCCATCGGTGTACTCCATACAAGCTAGTGTACGGAAAGGCATGTCATCTTCCGATTGAGCTAGAGCACAAAGCATACTGGCCTTGAAACATGCAAACTTCGATATTCAGACAGCTGGTGATCAGAGAAAAGTTCAAATGAATGAACTAAATGAACTCCGTGATCAAGCATACGAGAACTCTTTGATCTACAAACAAAAGACAAAGAAGATTCATGACTCTAAAATCAAGAACCGCGTTTTTAACGTTGGTGATCGAGTCCTTCTTTTCAATTCAAGATTGAAGATATTCTCGGGAAAGCTCAAGTCCCGTTGGTCTGGTCCATTTACCATCACTAAGGTTTATCCTTATGGTACCATTGAGTTATCTCAACCCGATGGTCCAAATTTTAAAGTGAATGGTCATCGATTAAAGCATTATTTTGGAGAGGACATTCCACCCATGATTGTCCCGGATCTACAAACTTTCCCCATGAACCAATGAATGCGGGGATCGAGTCAAGCTAGCGACTCGGGAATCAAAAACAGTAGCACACACCATATGGGTTTTCACCCATGTTTCTGTCTTCTTACCCTTTTCTACCACCCTAGTGTGGGGGAGTTGCCCCCCGCTGTTGTATATAAATCCTTTTAAAAAAAATGTATATATCAAAAATAAAATAATGGCCGTAATATTTCCCTTTTATGTTCTATGTTTCGGCATAACAGCCGGTACTTTGAATATTGAGGGCAATATTCATTTCTAAGTGTGGGGGGGGGGAATTCTCACGAATTTTATCATGTAATTATATCACCCATTCCTCCGTTTTGGGCCAAATTTTTTTGGAGTAAGTGTTTTCACTTACTCAAACAAATGGTAATCATCCGCCACGCCTAACCCACATAAGGATTGGCTAATCCAGAGCAAACGGCTCTTGGTAAAGATATCTCAAATCCGCTTATGGCTTGCAATTTGCCCAAAATTGTATGGTGTTCAACTCACCATATCTTTAACTAGTGAAAAGTTGGCTAGCCCGCAAGTTTATGGCTTGTGGTAAAGGCGGTTGGAAATCCATAATTGGTAATCGGCTCATCAAAGATAATATTGATAATTTATCTAAGAGTTGGCTAGTCCGTAGCAAACGGCTTCGTAAAGACAAATCAAACCGTTCTGACTTATGATTTGCTCAAAATCATTTGGTTATCATTGTACCAAGGTTCTTACTTGAATCGAAACAATTGGCTACTCCGTAGTAATGGCTTTTGGTAAAGAGATAAAATCCATTAATTTTTCATAAAACATTGCTAGGGACTAGCAATATCTTAGTGCGGGGATTGATGAGTGTCTAAATACTCATCATTTTATCTTATTTAGAATGCCAAATCATCCGAAAATACTCGAAATGCATCAAAATGATGAAAATATCACAAACAAGTGTTTTATGTGTTTTAAATGCAAAATATCAAAAACGGTGAAAACATATCAAGTTTGCATAATTGGCGCTTTAGTCCCCAAGTTTCAAAAGTTGTCAAAAACAGTCCCTGGTAAATCAAAATAAAGAAAATATCATTTTAAGTCCTTAGGGATTCATGAGTTGTCAAAATTGGTCCTTAAAATTAAAAATTGCAAAATTACAACTTTAGTCCCTCACGTTTTGAAATGACAAAAATAGTCCTTGGATTTATTAAAAATGGAATTTTATGCATAATGGTCCTTGTACTATTCATATTTGGCAGGATAGGCCCTTGTGATAACTTTGGAAGATTGGCAATTTTAGTCCCTCATGTTTGGCAGAATTACACAAATGGTCCTTGTTATTAATACAAAACCAAACGGACCCTTTCTTTATTAAGAACCCAGCCAAACCAAAAAGACCCCTGTCAAACACATGTGACCCCCCCTATTTTTGACCCCCACTTATTATACCATCGGTCAAATAGTCAAAGCGCGCCCAAACCAGCTTTTATCACAGATCTCCTTCACCCTCCTCAGATATCCAAAACCGGTGGTTTCACCACCCTTTCCACCTCACCCCGCCTATCTAAAACACTCATCACCATCCCTTTCCACCTATCCTTGACCCACAACCAATTAATGCATCCACACCATTAGCGGTTCATGTTACCCTCACTTCCCTGCTTTTGCTTTCCAAATCACCCCTAACCCATACCTACTATCTAAACTGTCCCCCTCCACCTCCACAACACACCAAAGTTCTTTAATTACTCTGAAACTGTCTCAAGCAACCATATACACTTTTGGCGCCAAAAGTCATTTAAACGGATAAGATGAGTTTGACTTATTCAATGGCTGAGATTGTTGATGGGAAATGATCAGAGGCATGTGGGGAGTATCTCAAGGCTATAAAGAAAGAGGAAAAGCAGAGGAGTGAAATATCTAGAATAATTTAAATTGGCTTATGTCGTTTTAGCTTAATTTTGAATTTTAGTGCATGTTTTAGCCTTTAAACTCTGTATTTCAAGTTTCTATTATATAATAAAGCTTTTGTGAAACATCAATTTCAGTATCAAGTTCTAATTCAGTTTATGCAAATTTTCCTTATTCAAAAATTTCATGAATGGTTGAATGTTGTTAAGCAGTTGTTAATATGGACTGAGTAAGATCACTTAAGCTCCTAAATAGCTTATTAAAGCTATTAGATACTTTAAAAATCAGTTTAGAAGTTAAAAAGCAAAAATACCAAAAATACCAAATAAATAGTTGAAAAATCAAAAATCCATGGTGAAGGTTGTCAAGAAGATGGAGCAGGTTGATTATGGATGGCCTTGGTTTAGTGCTTGGGAAGCTATAGGAAGTGGTTTCAGATTGGTTCTCGCTTTTACTTGGATTCCATGTTGTAAGCCTTTTGTTCCTTTTATCATTTTCTTCGTGTAATGATATCATAAGCTCAAATCTTTGTGTTTTCATGTTCATTAGTTATAGTTAAGTGTAATTAAGCCATAAAAATAGTCACTTGTTCTTTAAAATTTATAGTTGCTAAAATCTCATTTTAACAGCTTAAAATAGCATAATCATTATTCTTGTGATTCATGTTGTTAATATTTTGCATTTTATGTTTATTTAGTCCTAATACATGATATAATAAGATATTTAATCAAGTTCATGGTCCGAATCATACAATCTTTGAAAAGTTTCAATACAGTCTAGTTAAAGAGGTGTTTGGATTTGTTTGTTTCACTGTGTTATAGGTTGTTTTAGCCATTGTTCTTATTTGGTGTATGTCTCATTAGGTCTTAGTAGCTCATAGAAACAAAGAAAACCAGTGTTTATTGAATCAAAAGTCAAAATTCCCTTTGATCAAATCTTGTTAACTCACTGTTGGATTTTCATGATCTATGATTATGATTTCTTGTTCATAAGTTGTTATAATTGCTCAATCTAGTTTTATTATAGCTTAACATAACATAATCAGTGCATAGAATTGATCTAAATCTCATAAAAGTCAACTTGGTTCAATTTCTTAAAAGTCAAACCATGCCACGTGCATAGTTTTATGGTCAAATTCACAAGCTTGTCACAAGCTCAATAGTTAACCTCAGCTTGTGAATTTTAGTTTTTTGGAAAGTTAACCAAGCCATCTTAAGGGTCCAAGCTTAAAATTCAACTTCCTAGCTTATTTGATAGGCCTGCAAGTGCTTTTTAGTTTGTCCCATTTGACTCAGTATACACTGAGTCATCCTCAGTAGTTTTTCAAAATTTTTATAAGCTCCTCATAAGCTCACCAGTGAATCCCACTGTGAAAGCTTTAGCTTTTTGGATAGCTTATCTGGTCATCTTGTTAAGTCAAGTGTTTATTTTCAATTCCTAGCTTATTATAGTGCTTAAAATTAAGCTTAAAGGTGCATAGAAAACCATTCAGTGTACTGTTTTTCAGTTTAAACTTGTGCTTATTTTAGCTTATTTAGTGCTTATTTCTAAGTTATTGAGCTTGTTCAGTTGTCATTTTAGCTTATTATAAGTTATCTAGCTTATTTTCAGTTTACCTTTGCTTATTTTTAGCTTATAAGCCATTTTGGCTTAATCTTTTGCTTATTTCCAAATTTTGTCCACTGTTGAGATAAATAAGATCAAACTGAGCTTATTAGTGGTTTTCACAAAAAGTTGTAGTTTTGAAAATTGCTTATTTTAAGTAGCTTAACAAGTTTGTAAAAGAAAAAGTCCAAAAATAAAATAAAAGCAAAAAGTCGATTGCTGGATTCGAACCACAGCCACCTTGACTCACCACACACACACACTACCACCGCCTGGGTCTTTTTCATTTTCCTTTGCATTATTTAATATATACACCTTTTTATTTCATTAAGCTTATACGAGCTTATTAGCTTATTATCAGCTTATTTAATCAAGCTTTTTCAACTTTTGTATTTTTCCTAGCTTTGTATTAGTATAAAGTAATTTATAAAAAAAGTTTCAGATTTTTCGGAATAGTTTTAATATTTTTAAACATTTAATTAGTGTAAAATCGTATTGAATTCATAATAAAAACTATAAAAGTCTAAAAAATATAATTCTTTTTTTTCTAAAATTTTCTTTTGTCATATAGTAGGTAAGAAAATTGTTTTTACACTTGTAGGACTTTTATTTCATAAATTTTACGTTTTTGCTTGCGCACTCGCGTAATTTTTATACATAACGCTCGTTTTCATTTTAAGTCACGTTTTTAGGTAATTTAAGTTTACGTTTTAATTAAAATAGTTTATTTAAGTCATTTTGTTTTATAAATCATAGAAAAACATCATTGTAAAAATATTGATAGCGTTTATAAAATATATTTTAACTTTTTAATTTTCTTTAATTTGCATTTAAGCCCATGTAATTTACAAAACTTTTCTTTAGGTATAAATAACTCAAAATCCTTACTGATCACTATCCTTAGTGATTATTCGACATCTGTCTGTGTTTAAACACCATTCATCCTCCGTGGGACTTAACGACCCAAGAATCCACTATATTCCTCTGATCTTAATTGCATTTGCTTTCTGAGCTGTTTTAAGTTTGTTACGGTTGACCATTCACAAGTGGTCAGGTTGTGTGATTAAACTTGACTGTTCAGGAGCGAATCATTTGGGCTTGGTCGGGAAGCTCAATGGTGTTCCTATAGCCTAGGTGGCTTGGTCTTGAGTATTCACCAAGAGTACGGGCTCTTGGCGGGTCATTTGGTGGTGGGTTGATGAGTGGTGGTTGGTTATCATCTTCCATGATGAAAAGTGAAGGGTGTACAAACAAAAGTCACGAAGAAGGGGGATAGACTAAGAGGAAGCTAAAAAAAATGAGAAAAAAGTTTACTTGATAGGAATCAAGTAAAGAACCTAAACGAGGTGGACTACTAACTAGCTATTCTATTCCCGGCGCCGCGCCAAAACTTGATACGCTTACGCAGTGGCGCTCGGGGTCAAAGGAACTTCCTTTTCGTCGAGCAAGTTTTTCAACACCCTAGGCAAGTGAACCTAATCGTTGTAGTGTAGTATTAGGGTGCCACGGGTATTGATATCGTTCTCTCAGGGAATAGGAATGCTAGTGAGAAGTTACTACGCTAAGGTTAAGGTTGAGGAAGATTATTTTTATCTTTTTATGTTTTTTAGGAAATTGAAAAGTACGAATCTCGGGTATTGGATTTGGGGTTGGTATTTCTACCGATTACTCTACTATTATCTAATTATCTAAACTAAGGTGGTGGTAGTCTATGTCTAATTAATGTGTGCTCGTATGATAGTTTAAAGATGTGTTTACTTAGGTTTTACTACTCCTTAATTATCTCCTATTGATGGTTGAGTTGTCACGTCTTATTCTTAGTTGCGTTGTGTGTCTAAAGTTGTAGGGTATGCGTTTCTCCCCAACTCTTTGAACTTACCAAAGGGTCTCGTCTACAAAACCCACTAGGGATAATAAACTCTTACTCTAAGGCACTCTTCGGATGGTTTAGCTTACAACTACTCTGGTAATTATATTCTAAGGTTCACAAAGATGAATCAAGCATTAAGTACACAACGAATGACCTATCGCATTACTAGATCATTAATCAACTAAGATAAGAAACAACCAATCAATATTCAATAATTAAGTTTCATATTCCCTAAGCAAACACACAAATAAATTAGCCGGACATGGAGAACATGCAAGCATACACACAAATAATCAAAGGCATAAATAAATTGATGAAGTAAATACTTATCTTGATGTAAGATAGGGTTTGGAACCCTAAATACTGTACAAGACACCCTTGGTTCGGTTTTAGGTTTTACTCCAAAAGACTCTCCTAAAGCGAAAAATTCGGATTCTATATATAATATTACATATGCGACGGCGTCACCTTATGTTTTGTGACGCCGTCGTGTTGGCGTCATTAGGGTTTCGTCTTGGCACGTTAACCTTGCGACGGCGTCACCTTATGTCTCGTGACGCCGTCCTCTTCAACTTTCCCGGCGTCGTCGGGTTGCATCTAGGCCGTCCGAGTAGCAACGGCCTACTCTTTTAAAGCCCGACGTCGTCACTTGAAAATAGGGTTTTGGCTTCGTATCGTCACAAAATCCTCCGACGGCGTCGCAATTAACACCGCCGCCGCCTGCTTTCAGAGCTTTGAGTGTCTCGATTCGACTTTGGCCATTTTCAGATATTCACGCCTTTTCGTCCAAATAAGTGCCATTCCAGCATTTTGCCTTCAAGAGACCTAAAAAGTGAAAAGGAACGATATTAAGCAATAACGGATACAAAAGTGATCAAATAAGGGTTAAAACGACCCCTCAAAATGGTACCTTTTAAAACCTTATCAATCATTGAACTAAATGTCTTGGTATAATCATTGAACTAAATGTCTTGGTATAATCATTGAACTAGCGGTCTTGGTATAATCATTGAACTAAATGTCGTGGTATAATCATTGAACTAAATGTCGTGGTATAATCATTGAACTAAATGTCTTGGTATAATCATTGAACTAAATGTCTTGGTATAATCATTGAACTAAATTTCTTGGTATAATCATTGAACTAAATGTCTTGGTATAATCATGGAACTAATGGTCCTGGAACAATTTGAAACAACACTCATATGTGTTATGTCAATTAACTATTAATACATTAAGTTACGCACTATTATGTGAATTCTTTTGTCATCATGCGCTTGAACATAAACTATACACACTTTGGCAATGGGTTGTAAACACACAGGTTGCAAGTTTTGTATGGGCGGAACTTGGAACTGAGTGGATTTACAATGCCTTTGCTGCATGAATATTCTTTAAAGGTTTTCTTCATTTCAACACAAACTCTATGAACTCACTCAACCTTTGTGTTGACACTTTTAGCATGTTTTATCTCAGGTATCTAAGGCATTCACTTCATGGCATGCATATGGACACATCATAGAGTCGCGGTGACGACGCGTCTCACTTGGGTTTTATGAACTTTAAAAACATCGTTTGGCTTGTAACAAACTTATTTCCGCACAAGTTGATTTTCATTTGGGACCTACACTTTGTAAACTCTGATTATTTTATTAAATCAAACGATGTATTTTCCAAACGACACTTTAGGTCGTTCAATATAACTGTGATTGTGATGCTATGACGATCATCCCCAAGAATTCCATTCCACGCAAAATGTAATTTGGGGTGTGACAGATTGGCATCGAGCATCGGTTATAGAGAACTAGGTTGCATCATTGACCCTAGACTATAACTACATCATCATAGCATCTCATCATATCATTATAAGTACATACTCATTATACATGCGGGTTTATGACTTAACACCAAACATCATATGAGTCGATTAGTCCAAGCATTGCATAGTTACTCTAAATTATACATAGCCCGATCACCTATGTCTAATTCAGAAGAATCATGCAATGAAGGGAGTAAGAGGCTTATATGTAAGCATTCTATGACCGAAGCAAATTTTCAAAAGACCGTTACTCAAACCGATTTAGCCTAATCTCATGACAGTTCTTGTTTGATGAGTTGTGAGATTAAGTAAAATTCGGTTACCTAAAAGTCTTTTGAGGGTTTTGCTCGAGAATAGGAAAGTTTGCCACATCAAATCCTAACCGGGAGAGACCAACACGAACTGAATTCCTTTTTGGGTGGGCGAATGTGACAACTGGTAATTTCAGGACATTTCATATAGACTAGGTTTAGTCTACATATCATTAGCATCATTATCATCATATTAGTTCACACATGATTTTGCATTTTACATTAAACGTTTATTTTCTTATTAAATAAACGCTATAGCGTAAACATTATTTGAACATTTGATCCGACACTTCCAAAAATTATTCCGATATATTTTTGTACTCATAATAAGATTATAAAAATAATATTATTACTTTACCCGATGTTTTCAATTTATTTTGTATATAAATTGTTATGTATAAAATTTTACGACGGTTTTCGTAAATACTACACAATAATTATTATTTCACTAAATTTTGGTAAGAAATGTGTTTTTATAATTTTTATGACTTCAATATATTTTATTTTGATCCGTTAAAATATATTTTTAGCTAACGCTACTCTAAATTCTTAAATATGTACACAAGTTACCAATTATCCTTAAATAACTACACATTTACTTTTACATATATATATTTAACTAGACAAAATACATTAAACATTGCCTTGTTAAGCCATGGTCGACATTCAAGGATGGCTCACACACTTTGTGTACAAAATATCAAGCTACAATTATTACTTACACTTTTTTTATATTATTCTACCAAAACTGCACATACATGAGATATTCCTAAGGTGTAAAAAAAAACATACTCTCCTTTCTTCTACAATAGAACCGGCCATAGTGAAGCATCAAGAAGAAATCCATATTCTTTTCAAGACAATCTAATTTCACAACTTAGGCATACTCTTAAGCAAGGTTTTGAAATAAAAACCTAGGGCGTTAGGATTAACCTTGTTCATTTAACCTCATCAAGTTACTAGTAAGCATTTCATGTTCATATTCATCTTTCATATTTATTTTATGTTCATTTCATCATATTTGAGAAAAATATGCAAGTCATATGGATAGCTATACCACTTTTTATTGTTTTTAAGTGTTATAAATATATATTCATCATCCTATAAATTATCCTTGAAACATATCACTTTTGGTGATGTCTAGGAACCCATGACACCCTAAGAAGGTGTATCGTAGGTTTAGAATAGCTTCGGCGTTGGTTTGAAGTGATTGAAATAAGTTTTACGAGAGAAATCATTTTCGACAACTATAATTAAGGGTCTGATCTTATTTGTGAAATCTGGAAAATCCGACAGTTTGTAAAATATTTTGGGCTAGATATTCAGAAAATATACTTTAAAACGAAACCGTGGTCGCTTGAACGGGTTAAAACGGAGTTATAACGAAGAAGTTATGATATTTTCAAATTTGACGACGAAAACTATTTGTTTCAGAAAATTCAGCATGTATTCTCAACTTTTTACGAGTCTAAAATGAGTCTTAAGCGTTATAAATTGTGTCGACTTATCCAAAAATATATTAGTATACTTTTATACGAAGCTAAGGACATATAAAACGTAGAAAACGGACTTGTAACGATTAAATTACACGTGTTTACATAAAGTTGCCGTAACTATATTATATAAGAAAAACTAATATATTTCTATTAGACAAATATTACGGCCACAAATGACCATGTTGAGGGTCGTTTTTAACATTGATGTAGTACTTTTTATAATGTGATGTCTTCTAGTAAAAGTAATTTCGCCTAGTATATTTTCCAAAGTGTCCAACCGTTCGTCAAACGGAGTTGTAACGAGTATAATACGGTCACTTAAACTTTGCCGAAAACCACCCTTAAACAATATTTTGTATACAAGTACCATACTTTACCTACATTTTTCTCCATGATCGAGACCTCTATGATAAAAACTTAAAAGCTAAAACTTTGAGATAATGATACAAGCTTTCCAAAACCGTTGAGTTTGTTTCCTAACACTCGATGTGCACCATTTTACGACTAGCTTTTCAAGGCCGTTTAGTCACTTTCATGAAATTGTCAAATGACATTATTTTCTGATTTAAAAGTTATAATTTTATAATAAATCATTAAATGACTATCGAGGATATCATCTCAACGTAAATACTTGTAAAGTATTTTATAATATGACGAGATGTCATAAACATACATTTCGACGTTAAACATTATTTTCAAACGTACAGGTGGTATAGATATCATACGAATTGCATGCATAACATTACATCATAACTTATTGTAGAACATATCATTCATAATAGGTCACGGTTAGAGGTTGCGCCTCATTTCAGTGTATCCACTTTTGCCATTATATCATCATAAACATTGCATCAGGTGAGTCATAGCCCCTGCTCTTTTAATTGTTTTGAATTACTTTTAGGGGAGATACATGCTCAACAACTTTTATGACATTCATGTCTATTTGCAAACTATGTGTTTATCTGAACTGAATGTTTAGTCATGCGAAGTAACGGTATTGCCATACTTAGAATTTCTATATCATAAATCATTGAACTAGCGGTCTTGGTATAATCATTGAACTAAATGTCGTGGTATAATCATTGAACTAAATGTCTTGGTATAATCATTGAACTAAATGTCGTGGTATAATCATTGAACTAAATGTCTTGGTATAATCATTGAACTAAATGTCTTGGTATAATCATTGAACTAAATGTCTTGGGATAATCATTGAACTAAATGTCTTGGTATAATCATGGAACTAATGGTCCTGGAACAATTTGAAACAACACTCATATGTGTTATGTCAATTAACTATTAATACATTATGTAAAATCCTAAAATCTCAAATCGCGTAAAATGACAATTTTGCCCTCCAACTTAAAATTTTACCAACTCGAGAAACACGTCAACATCATTTATCAAGTTATATCATTAATAAAATATACACATTATGAAAATAATTAACTTATGTTATAGATTAAAAGAACTTAAATGATTAAAGTCTAAGTAACATTTAAAACATGTCAATGTGTACATAATTAATCTAGACTTGAAAGAGGACTACATACATTGTAAAATGATAAGATGGAAAGTTTGAGAAATGGCCTTGGACCCTCCCTAATGGCCGGCCATATTAGGCCTAAAATCACTCACCACATCAATTTTAATCAATCACATTTATCTCATTCCATTTCATTTCAAAAACCAAGAAAACCCTAGCTCTCTTCTCTAATCACATAGTGGCGGCAACCCTTAAAAAATTTATCATTTCATACGAAAATCTTTCAAACAAAGGTGTTCCTAGGAGGCTCGTGATCGTGGGCAATCGATTGGTGTACGTAGTGTTTGTGTTTGGGTCGAATTGGAAGCTTGGTCGTGGGTTTATAAAGGTGTACGTGGGGTTTGGATTAGCCAAGGGAGACTTGGTTTGATTTTTGTGGTTTGATTCTTGTTTCTTGTCTCGTACTCGCTACAAGGGTAACGTATCGCCATCTTGAATCTCTTCCTCTTTGTTTCTTAATCCAATTCGTGGCACTTATGTGTTTTCTAGGGCTTGTAATAATAAATATGAATCACATAATATCATAAGTATATTTGTTACATGAAATGATAAAACAAATTACATAAAAACCTTAATTCTAATTGTATATTATTCGAATGATATATGTGATATAATATGAATACGAAAACTGATTTTGAGTCTTACATGTAGTCGACACTTATATAATTGGTTTAAGGGTTTAATGAGCTTATGAGAAATATGATTATGTGTATATGATAAATGGAATTATTAACAAATGATCTATGAATGTAGTTTGGTTAGAACATGAGGCGTACAAATGGATTTTGGGGGAGGGTGTCTCGAATTGAACATGGTATCACATTAGGAGTCATGTAAATCTTGTATTAATCTAGCTAAAATGGTTTAGAACGGATTCGTTAATCATATCCTAAAACTAGGGTTTATAATGTTTATGTCGATTTAATAAAATGAAGGGGTTGTTTTGTAAATTATGAAACTTGATGGATTAACTTGTTAATATACTAACTAAATGGATTAAAGGAGGAAAATGAGTAAACTTACTATATTTACACTTTTAACCCTATACTTTGCATTATTGACATTTTAAACCCTAAACTTTTGTAACTTGTCATAATTGATCCTTAAATCATAATAACACTCATTTCCATTATTTAACTTGAGATAAGTAACTAAACTTACTAAATATGGAAACCTGCTAAATATAGAAACCTGCTAAATATGGAAACCTGCTAATTATGGAAAGTTACTAAAAATAGAAACCTGCCTAAAATATAAAGTTTCCTAAAATAGAAAGTACTTAAAATGGAAAGATTACTAAAATGGAAACTTGCTAAAATGGAAAGTCGTCTTAAACGAGTGTTTCGATTCTTATAGAACGTTATCTAATTCATATAGGTTCCAAGACGTGATTGATCTCCTTTCTTGACTTTACTTTCATTGTTGCTTGCTTGAATAAGGTCGCAGATATTCTGACCTTTCTCATAAGGTTTCTCATGATCTCTTTGCATCTTTGATCTCTTGCCAATTTGATATTGAACCTTTGCTCTGCTATTGAACTATTGATATTTGAACCCTTAATATTGATCCTTTGCTATTTGAACCTTTGATAATTGAACCATTGATATTGGACTATTGATTTGATTTGTGAACTGCTAATATTGGACCTTTGATATTGATTGAACTCTATACTATACACTTTGACCTGTCAGTTGATACCCGAGCCATTAACTAGGCATGGGGGTTCCATGTCCGTGTCATTGATGCACCAATGGCATGACTCCAGTGTGGATGAGTGATGTTCCACACCGTCCCCATATTTGTATTGATTATGCGCGCTTCAGATATATTGTATGGCCACTATTGTTTGCAGGGGGCGTATGGACATCCTAGATTTGTATTGTATTGTATTGATATTGATATATTGTTTTGGTGATGTGGTTGGTGTGTGCATACACCCTCACATTGGGAGCCGATCACTCCATTGGCTACTTGAGGACTCCTCGTATTGGTTTGGTATTCGAGGTCACCCTCCGAATACAATGGTTACTACAGGATATTGATATATGATTTGATTTGGTTTGTTTTGTTGGCTCGTGGTGGAAAAACCGACCTTCCTTTCTTTGTTTCATTTACCTACTCTATATTGATTCATATCCTTCTTATCTTATTTATCGGCCTTCGGTTCTATTATTGCTTTTGTATTGTTATAGGCATTCCTTTGGGCTTTTTAAGCTCGGCCGCATTTCTTTTCTGCGGCGGTTATTAAGCTAGGGTGGGGCTTTTCTTGGGATTGAGAGTAGGATGCTTTTGAGGACTTGCCTTAGTTATCTTAGACATTGATTTCCAATGTTATTTGATTTGGAGACTTAGACTTTGTATCGTTTCATTTTCCTTTGGACGTCTTTTGGAACTTTTGTACCGTTCAAGTCGTGTTGACTTGTTACCTTTTGATTATTATTATAAGACTTCCGCTTGCATGGTTTATATGTATTGTTCTGATTTGACTCCATAAATGTGATACTTTTACCCTTATCGGGTTGGGGTGTTACACATTAAGTTACGCACTATTATGTGAATTCTTTTGTCATCATGCGCTTGAACATAAACTATACACACTTTGGCAATGGGTTGTAAACACACAGGTTGCAAGTTTTGTATGGGCGGAACTTGGAACCGAGTGGATTTACAATGCCTTTCTTTGCATGAATATTCTTTAAAGGTTTTCTTCATTTCAACACAAACTCTATGAACTCACTCAACCTTTGTGTTGACATTTTAGCATGTTTTATCTCGGTATCTAAGGCATTCACTTCATGGCATGCATATGGACACATCATAGAGTCGCGGTGACGACGCGTCTCACTTGGGTTTATGAACTTTAAAAACATCGTTTGGCTTGTAACAAACTTATTTCCGCACAAGTTGATTTTCATTTGGGACCTACACTTTGTAAACTCTGATTATTTTATTAAATCAAACGATGTATTTTCCAAACGACACTTTAGGTCGTTCAATATAACTGTGATTGTGATGCTATGACAATCATCCCCCATGAATTCCATTCCGCTGCAAAACAGGTAATTTGGGGGTGTGACATGAGATAAAGATGCGCTCCGTATATATTTTTCTTATATATCTTATTATTGAGATAAGAAATAAAACGTCTCCTTTGGAGACTTTGTTGGTCTCTCTCCCTTTTCTGGGAATTAGATTCGTTCTTCTTCTCCAAATCTATATGGTCAACGCCTGTGATAAGGGTTGAGTGGCCTTCTTCTCTTCTCCGGTACGTGGTGATCTTTGCGAACACCAAATCCCTTTAATCGAAATTTTAGGGTTTCGTTGATTTGGGGGTTTTTAATCCGTGAGAGGTATGAATGATTGGAGACTTAATTAAGTCGATTGGTGGCTTAATTAATTATCTAGGCTTGATTCTTGATTCGGAACAGGTGTGTTTGTTCTAATTTTGAATCTTTAATTTCTGCCCTGATTGATGACTTCGTTTAGTTTTGTTTGAATCAATTTGTAAACTGTTTAATCCATTTCTAATCCTTTATGGATTAAAAAAATCAGTTTCGATGAAAAAAAATGCGAATGATTTTGTTGCCGGGTTTGAGTAATCACTTTGTGTGATTGTTCCCTTGATGCGACAAAGTATAGAACACAAAGATGATATCTTTTGATTTGTGTTCAGTTTGTTTTGCAAAATTTTTTTATATCGAGACTGTTTTATGGTTCTTATTGATTCTGAAACTAAAAACGAAAACTGGTAAATGATGATTTTTGGTTAGTGACCAAACCGCTCTGATACCAATTGTTGGCCTCAACGATTATGGATCTTATGATCTTACTAAGTCAAAAGTCAAAATATACCAATACAGATATTGAAACAAAGGTTCTGTAAAATATGCTTTGTATTAAATCAATAATATGTCATCATCTGTTATGTTACAGAATTGCTAACTATATATACAAGATGAAAGGGTGTGTTGAAGAGGCATGTCGGTAAGGAGATAACTGCCATATGGCAGTTATGTTGTAACTGCTATTTAGCAGTTACATTTGTAACTGTCATGTTGACTTTATGTGTTTTGACCCATTGGGTTTGACTCGGTCGAAAGGGGTAAATGGGTAAGATTGGGATTAGCCCAATAATGGTGAAATCAGAAAATTGGAGCTTGAAAGAAGCAGGGCCATTTTACAGTTTTTGGAGACACCATAAGCGAAATTTGAAAAGAAACCCTATAAATTATAATTGACTCTAGTCAGTCTATATGACTGTGTTAGGCTTAGTATAACGTTTAGTTCTCCTCACAGCTCGAACAACGAAATCAGGAATTAAGGTCGAGACTTGATAAGGACTCTTGAAATACTTGAGCTAAAAACTAATTTTAAAGCAAACGAAGACGAATCTTCAAAATCGCTACAAAAGTATAAACTTAAAAGCAAATGATGATGGTCATTTGCTAACATCAGTGGTACCTTTGGCCGATCTTTTTTTAGTTATTACATTAGATGAAGCTCACATAAGTACAACTTTGTTCTAAACGAGTAACAGTTACCCCGCGTATTGCAGCAGAATCATAAAGCATATTACTAATCGTTGACTAATTCTATAAGGATAAAAGTGTGGAACTAAGCAACATTCAACATATATAAGAGTGATTCAACGAAACAATATTTGAAATAAAATAAATTACACCGTTCGTCTATGTGGTTTGAGTCAGATCCCTAATTCAGTCATTGATCTTTTTTATTTTTTATTTTTTATTTTTTTCCCCCTGACACCCTCTGGCCCACATAGCCCAATGAAACACAAATACCACAACAACAACAAAAAATGCTTGGCTTGACTGGCGAGGATGGCGTCAAGTGCTATAACGAAAGGAGGTGAGTTTCAGAAATAGAATGTTTTCATTTTACAATTAAAAAAATAAATGATTATGGCTTGACCGGTGGGGATGGCGTCAAGTGCTATAACTCAAGGAGGGTGTCTTCTTCCGGTCATAAGGTGGTGTCATAGACTATAAGTCTATATATGACATAAACTATGACACAAGATACAGTGTGCTCTTATATAGCGAGACCACCTAGCTCCTAATTAATCACCAAAAGAGACTATGTATATTTGTCAATTAATAATGGGACAAGATGAGTGACTTGCTTTCTAGCCATTTAGCCAAAATAGAATCCTCCCACCCTTCACATGCTACTTTTTTCAGGTATTGATTTCTTTTCTGTTTCTCCTTTGGGCATGCAAAACAGCAACACATTCATATCTGTCATAATTTGCTATTAGGGCTAATATTTGTAAATATATCTAAGTTGTCAATTTTTATTGTTTCACGTAGCATTCGTTTTTTTTTTTTTTTTTTTTTTTCATCCATGGAGGAAAATGAAGTGAGAAGAAGACTAAAGAGAAAAATGAAAGCCTTTTATTAAAAGAAAAAATACAATCCAAAATTGGTCATATCAATGTTTCCGGTATAACTTGTTGGCTTGCCTACTTTTTAGTTTTGAATTTGTATTTTGATCTTCCTCTCTAATTTTATCATTTGCTTTCTAACTTATTCTTTCTTTCACGTTTTAGTATTGACAAATGGCGTGTTGTCACGCATTCCGCATTTAGTTATATTGGATAATTTGTATTTTAAAGAAATACTAACTTATACGTTTTAGTAATGTATGTATGAAATCATTAAAGAATAGTCATAATATGTGACAGCTTGTTGGTCATATAAATGATAACTTGTTAACTTGTATTGGTGTGTGCATAATACATATTTTAAACTATATCATGAAAAATAGGTTGAAAAAAATTCAACAACTTTTATAATGCTGAAAACATCAATAACTCATTAGGTAAAGCAAAATAAAATAAAGAGTTGTCCAAGTTTTATTAATTTGATATGTGACGAGTCACATCCAATTCATGAAATATCGAAGAGATTGATAATTTGTTCTCGAAGTAACTATACTAGTTTGTATATATATTTCTAATCCCTCACTTTTTATTCTATACTTTTATTAGTTAGAACTTGAGAGAAAAAAAATTTCATTTGAGCCACACATGTTTTAAATACCTAGATTTGCCACTGCCCACAACAATCCACTAATTTAAACAACACCAAAAATACACCGTTGCGATTTAAATTCGAACGGAGATGCAATTAGTATTTTTGGTGGCGAATACATATCACATTATGACAAAAGTTTAGAAACATTAAACTGAGGTATGCATTATGCACATAAAGAGGCCTGTTTGGTATAACGGAATAAAGCAGTGACGGACTGGAATGAACATCGTAATGGGATGAATGAAATAATAGAATGACACATTACGATTATAATTATGTTCGGTTATTATGATGAAATGGAATATAGTCGATAATAAAAAGACTAAAATAGCCTTTGATAATATACTTTTTTGTTTGGTGGAAAGTTAATAAAGGATTTTTATGTAATTATGATTCAATTCCAAAATGTAATGAAAAAAACAAGACACCCCTAATGATTAAAAATGTTGATTTTTATGTAATGAGTGATTTCATGTAATGAGTCATTGCATTATATAATTATAAACAAACATAATACATTTCATTCTATCATAATAATCTTTTTCTTTTTTCTTTATTTTTTTATGAAAGGTGAACATATATTAACCCAACAACATTTACAAAATAAAGAGAAATGGATTTGGACATGCCCATCCATGATACAACAGTTATAATATCTAGTTTGCAAACAACAAACAAAAATGACACATGTCGGATACAACCTACTGAAGTCTGATGAAAATATACCATTCATTTGATGAAACAGAACATAGACACTGATGTAAACCCAGCAGACCAGACCTTCCACTGTTCACCTTAATTCACCTACCATAGCTCCATGATTACATATCCCATATAAGAAAACTCCATATATCATTCCAACCACATCCACAATGACATAAAGATATAGCACCCTGACTCAATCAAGGAGGGGCTATACACAAAATCAAACCCTTTTTCATGAAGATGAGATTTTCAGAGAGTATGATCAAGATGGGGCTATTTAGCATATATTTTCAAAAGGAAACTGAAGAACTGAATATAGTTAAAGTGTGATCAAGATGGGGCTATCAAGCGAGTGAAATCATGGTGTATCAAAAATAAAGGAAAAATATCAAATCTATGCGGAAATACATGCTCCACATAGGACAAGCAGGTTGAGCGGGTCAACCGATAGACCAAAAGGTCAAAATTTGCAAAATTTGTGATTTAATAGCAAAAAAAATGCTACATGGAGCAATAAAAATTGATAACTTAGATACATTTACAAGTCATTATTAACCCTTATTATTAAGTATCAGTCAAGCTATAGTACATAGATGTTGAAGACACATAGCATAGCAAAACAAACCATAGCATAAGCATGGGACTTATGAGTTATGAGTATGCCACCATTGAGTTCAGAAAGCGCATCAAGGAATTTGGTGCATACCGTGGATGTTGAGTATAAAGTCATAACGCATTCGACATTATGTGAATAATTTTTTTTTCGAAAACGGCACTTTATAACCACACTCAAAATAAAAATGAAACAACAATACAATAAGACAAGTGACCACCACCCCCACTTAGGGCTAAAACTGGACCATAGAAACAAAAATGACAAAAGTGAAGCCATCCTCCAACGAGATGCTAGTAGGAAACATGCAACATTTTATGCCAAAACTAACAACACTAACACTAAAATTTTACCCCTCACATCATACAAACATCCAACCTCAGACAAGTCAATCTGCA
This sequence comes from Chrysanthemum lavandulifolium, assembly GCA_022545495.1. NCBI lineage: Eukaryota > Viridiplantae > Streptophyta > Magnoliopsida > Asterales > Asteraceae > Chrysanthemum > Chrysanthemum lavandulifolium. The sequence goes on along the minus strand of CM040239.1, from coordinate 86,383,476 downwards.
GCAACCAAATACCCATTGCAAACCACAAGTTATAATATAAAGCAAATAACATGAAAGAAACTGTCATTATTTTGCTTCTTTTCCACAAGTTATATATGCTATGTTCATTCTGTACCAGCTCAACCACCCCTCCGTTCAGCTAACTATTTAAACGTTGTTAAACTAATACTCATCATAAAGGTTAATATTCAACTCAACTCAGCTAATAATGATACCTTAACATCATCAAGTAAGTCTTAATTCTATTTTAGACATATTTCATCAAACATTTTTTTCATGTATAATATTTGATGATGATTAATCAACTAAGTCAATCAAAATGCTTTTATGACCACAATATTAGGCACTATACAAACAATTTCAACTAAGTCATCAAACACCTATGGACATCATTATGTTGGTGACAGCAGAGAAACCCGCTTCTTCATAAACTAATAAGTTATTGTCACATCTAATTTGCCACATAATTAGTCATATTTTTAGGTCTCCCAATCATTTTTCATAAATATTCAACTTAGCTAACAATTATACCTTAACATCATTAGGTAAGGGTGCGTTTGGTATATCGCCAAAAATCACAATGGGTATGAGTTTGTATATAAGGTGAGGTTCACAGATATGAAAATTTAATACCTTACCCTTTTGAGTACGTATGAAATATATGTATCTTTTAATCTCATATGTGAAATATACACATCTTAACCAAACACTTGCAATCATATCCGATATAATTCTCTCATTCCATTAAACACACCCTAAATCTTAATTCTATTATAGGCGCACATTTCATCAAACACTTTTCATGTATAATACTTGATGATGATTAATCAACTAAGTCAATCAAAATGCTTTTAGGACTATAATATTAGGCACTATACAATCAATTTGAACTCCACGAAAATTACAGAGTATAACTATTGTGATACATGGAACTGATAACAGATATAAACAGTGATGGTAGTTGGGCTAATATTAGTTGGGCTTACTTAATAGTCATGGACTCATGGCAAGTTATAGTTACAAATTTTTTATTTGTTATCAAGCTTTACTGGTTATAAATTATCAAATGTAACAAAAGTGGCAAATGAAAATATTTAATGAGTATTTAAAAAAAATCTGTTACTATGTATAATAGATGTTGTTATATATAACTATTTTTAAAAGTTGTTTATCTAAAATTCTAATGAAAGTATCACAAAATAAGTGGCCATAAAATTTGGCATCAAGTCTACACAGACACTACTTAATAGAGACTACTTGGTTATTTATCTCTAAATTTCTAATTAAGTGACCACTATGTTCGTGTTCTCGAACTTTTAAGTAAGTGTCCATTATTTTGGTCTTGATACATTCCTTGTCCCACATCGTCATGAAATAAAGAAGATGTTGGGTATTTAATGATATTGAACATGATCTTTACTTGATTGACGCGTTTTGGTATAATATATGAGCCTATACTAAGAACAAAACCGTGAGATAGAGATGCCAAAGCAGACAAGATCAACCATGATAGGCCCGTTCATATCGGTGGTCTCTCTACCTTTAAAACGAGTGACCATCATCTTTTTGGTCTCCAATTTTGTAATTTAGTGACCACCTTGGGTTGTTCATCACCAACTTTGTTCAATTGTCTAAATTTTCAATGACCAGTTATATTATGATCACTAATTGATGATTTAGAGACTAAATTAAAGTCGTCACTGAAAGCCTTTTTCTTTTAGTTAACTAGTACTTTCGAATAATAAAATTGCCATTTTACTTTGAGATAGACATTTATATTTGAAAAATTAAAATAAAATATATAAAGATCAAAGTTGTTGCCAGACTGGCCGAAAGTCTATTGAAGAAACTTGGAACAGTTGACTTGGGACTAGTTGACAAGTAAATCATAGAAATTTACATGTATGATCTCACTCAATATACCACACTAAAAATGCGTGATTATTAGTAAATGTATTGTTGGATATTTTGAACAAATCAACAATTGGATTCACTACTAGTTTTAAATTTCAGCACAAGCAATATGCTTTATAACTTTTGCATTTTTAGGTTTGGAGTTTTTTTATAATTAAATAATCATTTTAGTTTTATATATACTTCTTGTTTTCTTATTTATTTTTCTTGATCTTGGGTAGTACATTTTCTTTTCCTGAAATTATTGGTGGAGAATGTAATTAGTGATCTAAAACTTGCGTATGAAGGTGAATGACTTAATATGGACGGATGTAATAGTAGACAAAAAGAATTAGTTGTGAATTACGAGGAGCTAAGCCGGGTCGAGCTACAATGGATTCATAATTATGTCTATGTAAAATTGCTATGTAAAATTGTTTCTTTTAAGTTGTGTTACCGTCTAAATACAATGGATTCTAATGATTGTATGTTACATTGAACAAATCTGATTAGGAGATTCTAAAACACCATTGATTAACTAATGATTGTTGTTCATCGAAATTAAGTTTCGGAGTTTGAGAGACCCATTAAATGATCAGCACAAGCAATATGATTTATAACTTTTGCATTTATTAAGACAACGATTATTTTCTTTTATTTTTTTTATAGTTTTTTATAATTAAATAATCATTTTAGTTTTATATATACTTGTTGTTTTCTTATTTATTTTCCTTATTTTTACGGGTAAGTAGTACATTTTTCTTTTCCCCGAAATTATTGTCCATATATAAAAGACGGACAAGTTATTGAGACCCTTGTTTTTACAAGGGACCTCCTACGCTTTTTTTTTTTTTTTTTTATACTATAAACTCGAAAGTCATGAACATAAAATATAAAGTTTAATAAATCAACGTTTAAAAGCGTAAATACGAAACATAAACCGACAAAAACGTGTTATACTTAGAAAAAGAATGAGGCAAAGGAATAAAAGTCAAACCTCCTTAAGAGGGAGGTCTATATATACATAACCCTTCTAAAATACGACTATTTATATAATAAAGATGTCTATATAAACAATCGTATTCTATGACCTATGCACTCCATGACTTTTTTTAAAAGTTTGTAAAATCGTAAATGAGTGAATAAAAAAAATTCATATTTCATTATTTAGCAACACAAAACAATATCATGTTATTTCATGTTACCAGAGATGAATATGAAAAACATATTTACGAAGTCAAAAAGCTAGTAAACAAATGAAAAAAGGAAAAATAAAAGGTCGTAGAAAAAGTTGTGATTATACAAGAAGTAATAAATCTTGAAGATACGTAAAATTGTCTCCAATTTAAGTGTCCGATAGAATCTTTAATGCCTCAAATTAAGTCATTGATTCGATTTCAAAAGTGTTCACAAACTTTTGGGTGAAAATAATATTTATCCGTTGGTGTGTAATTACTACATATCTAAAACATGTGTTATAAGAGCGTTAATTAGATAAATTCTGAAATTATAGATATTGATTTTCTCGTATATATCAAACTGTTTGGAAAAAAATATTTCTTTCTATAAATAAACTTATTTTAAGATGCAATCACTTTTTAAGGACTTTTGGTGTGCCCCATCACCATATCATATTTTTAGTGGAATACAATCATACATGTCTTATTGTTTAGTACAGGAATAAGATTCTAACACCACTTGTTCAGAATAAGGATCCTAAAACTACATTGTTCCTTCGAGGTCAAACATAGTGACAACTCAAGCATCACCGATTTACCCATTGTAGATTTATCAACTCTTCAAGCATATGCTATACACGCTTGTTTCAAACAGAACATTATGCGCTCTTGAGAAATGAAAATCAGAAAGGGCAATGGCGTCGAGGTGACTCGGCTCATGGGCGGAGAGAAAGAGAGTCAGAAGGGTCACGTGCCCTCTTAGCAAAAAAATTTGTAGTGTAAAAATTTTAAAATATTTAGATCTTTTTGAAATTTGCTCCCTCTCCCCCCTTCAAGAACCAATTTATTAGCGTAGTTTTTTAAAATTATTAAAATGTGATTATTCGAGCAAAATTTTCTGGCTCCGCCCATGCTCGGCGTCAGCTTTCTAGGCATCGGGGTGGCTCGACATCACCACTGCATGAAGCTAGCGTCAGCTCGTGGTGGGGGTTCATGAGTCCGAGTAAAAAGCAAACGAACTCTGTTTTTTTATTTATCTAGCTAACGTTGGGCAATGGCCATTTTAAGGTAAAAGCAGCGAGTAAGTGATATAGATGATATTGTGTGATATGACATTGAGTTGACAAGAGTGATGAGATGCTCTAAATATAGTGTAGACATTAACTTGATGACAACTAGGGACATTCCAGTTTTTTGCATTACCTATGTTTTGGTTGAACCATCTATCTTCATTTCACAAAAGGGAGATGATTAGCACACTCTATCAAATGATTGGGACTCTCCAATTAATTATGTTTAGACATTTACACCGTCACAATTACCTTTACACTTTCACCCATATGAGGGCATAAATATTCAAATACAATTAATTAAAGTGTCCAAATCATTTTAAGTGTGCAAATCACCTCCCTTTTCAAAAAAATATCCATAAAGGATTAGTCTCTAGCCACATCTTTGCTTTATCTCTTAGGCCTGTTTAGTACAGGGTATTTGGCTTTGGGGAATGAGATCAAAGAAAATAAAATTGTTTGTTTTAGGTTAATGGGTGTGGAAATAGTGGATGACACCTATTGATGTGGTATTTGATGAATCCAAGCTAAATGGCTATCTTTTGAACCATTCCCTTCACTTTTTGTCCTTTTCCTTTTTTTTTACTCTAAATGTCTTTCTCATTTTAATGTATTTTTATTTTTTATGTCTTTTTCATCTCACAATAAATATTATAATTTAACTAAGTGGGTCTTATTTATTATTCAAAGTCGCGTTAAGTTCACTATTACTTTTCAAAGTTTTTTCTTACTTTGACTTTAAATATATTTTTGTGTTATATAAAACTTAATGAAAATTATACAAATGAAAATATATTTAAAATTTAATCCATATATCCATTAAATATTATATAACACGAACAAAATATCTTGAAGATAAAACAAAAAGTCGTAGTGAATGACACTTGTGGGACGGAGGAGTATTTAATAATATTAAATAAAATCAATTCAATTACATCTTACAAAACAAACAACATCAATACTATCAATTAATTTTTATTTTTTTTCAATATATACTAAAACCAAATCATATTCTAACCACATGATTATACCAAACGGACCCTTAAAAGTTTTTTCACGAACCTAATAGTTCCCGGCTCTTAAGACACGTTAATTAAATATTGTAGGCAAACTCGATCACCACCTAAACTACCAATTCACAATTGTGTTTCAATTCAGATTTAAGCCCTCAGCCACTTAGAAGTTAAAATCAAGGTTTTTAAGATCGGGATCTTACTTATGATCGTTTTTGTTTTTGTAAGATCGTGATCATAAGATCGGATCGGGATCCTAAGATCCTACAATAATGTCATTTTTTTAATGATCTTTGTAATGTTATGCAAATCTACAAATTATTATATATTATAAACACGAAATTATATGAATGTTTCATGAATATGTTGTCATAAATTATGAATATAAAATGTTTAAGAAAAATCATATTTTTTAAATTATATAAAAACATAAACCATAAATTTGTAGTCTTTTAGTTTGTGGTTCAAAAAAAGTAAGATCGGATCAAAGTAGATCTTAAGATCTTATGGTAAAGATCGGGATCCAATAAGATCTTAAGCTTGTTAAGATCTTACGTAAGATCCGGATCATTTCTGCTTTGTAGAATCGTAAAATCGTAAAATCCCAAGATCATAATTGGTATCTTAACAACTATGCTCAGAACACCTCACATTGACACGGATTTCTAAAGACGAATGGCATGTTGTATAAAAAATAATACCCCATGAATGTGCGATAACCGCATTTGGAATCCAATCTTGTATTACAATTTTTTTATACAATCTTGTATAAAAAAAATTATACCAATTGGTAGTAAAATAAAATAAGAGAAATGAATAAAAAAAATTATTCATACCAAAATGGATATTACTATGAAAGTATGAAGTGATGAATAGCTTGTGTACCTAACCCCTCTTTACCTCCTCATTTCCTTACAAGTGGTTGCATGAAGAAGTCAGTTTTGGTCTTTTAGGAAGAAGAAAGAAAAGAAACGAAACCATAAAAACTAGTATTAGTACTATGTTCACACTACCACTTTCCTATATCTTTCCAAAATATTATTCGTTAAACATTGAAACCTAAGAATAGTTCAATTGCGTATACTTACTTGTTCAAGTGCTAAAAATGGAAAACCGTAAAAGTATAGTACATGTTTTCTTCTTATTTTTTTTTTTACCAGAGCTACAACTACAAGTGGTCACAAGGGGCCTTCAACTGAATTTCCATAAATGAAGTTTGCATACTTCAAGTTTTGATCGACATATTTTCATCTCTTACACTAAACAGTTGTACATATATCCCATGATGTTTACTGTATTTGTATATTAAAATGTGTGAATAAAAAATTAAAGTGTGCAAATCATCTCCTTTTAATATATCATGTATGTGTTAATGTCTGCCTCACCGTGTTTAGCCAAAGTAGCAGTAGCATAAATCGGTAGCTGTAAGCATTAACAGTGAACAATAGTTGTAAGCGGTAGCTGTGAACAATAACAATTTTCTTATAAAAATGTTTGGTAATATAGCTAGGGAAGAGATCTAGTGAGAAGAGAAAATAAAATGAGAAGAGTGAGAAATATTCTTAGCCACACATTTTAAATAAAAAAAATAAATAAATAAATAAATAAATAAATAAATTTAAAGAGAGATGCATATCCTAAATGATCAACGAATGCTACTTGATGGAGCGTTGAAATAGAGTTATTCGAAAAGAAAGATAAAGCTACTTGATACTTGTCAAACGAGCATTAAAATCATAATGTTCAACGCTTACCACTCACCGCTCATAAATGCTTCTAAACACTTTGCTAGGTGTGTCCATAGTACTGGAACCGGACCGAACCGAAACCGGAATTGAAAGAAACGGTAACCGAAATAAGAAAAATGTGAAACCGAGAACCGTCCCAAGTTCTCCGGCTCGGTTCCGGTATGGTTGCTTGGTTCCGGTACGGGAATTTTCGGTAATTCCCGACGATAACCAAAGTGTTTAAAAAATTCATTTTTTTCATTGTCGATCATTCATAAAGGATATGATATATCAATACAAACACACAAAAATATGTCTCCAACAATGCAAATAGTTTAATAATTCCATTTGTTCAAAATAATATAGACAAAAACACAAAATGTCAAAAAAATAAGCTTATAATTGTTTAAAAGTATCAAGAAGAAGCATTTATGTTTCAAACCCCAAAAACGCTTAATGCTCAATCAATTGTTTTCCTTTATAACTTCGTATTGCTTCTTTCATTTCTTTAACAACCTCTTAATCATTCAAAAGAACTTCAATTTTACCCATATTTATTTCCGGTATGGTTGATTGCTTTCACAGAGTTTCTGGGCTAAAGATAAATTTCCATAAGTCCAACCTTGTTGGGATTGGAGTTCCTTTTGAGGAGGTAAATCTCTTCTCCCAGGTTACAGGATGCAACGCTATACATCCGTCATTCATGTATATGGGTCTTTCGGTTGATTATAACATGGCTAACACGAAGAATTGGGATCCTATTTTCGATAAATTCTCTAAGCGTTTATCTAAATGGAAAGCTTCACTCCTCTCCATTGGTGGAAGAACTACTCTTCTTTCTTCGGTATTGGGAGCTATTGGTACATAGTACTTTTCCAATTTTCCTATGCCTTCTACTGTTAACAAGAAACTCGAAACTCTTCGTTGAGTTCGTTCCAACTTTTTCTGGGGAATCAACGCTGGTGGTAAAAAATTCGGTGGATATATTGGAATTCAATACTTGCCTCTAAAGATAAGGGAGGGCTTGGCATTGGCAGTCTTTACTCCCTGAATCACGCTTTAATTCAAAAATAGAGATGGCGTTTTTTTAACAATCCTCATGCTCTTTGGGTCCTTGTGATTAAAGTTATTCATGGAGATCATGGAATCGATTCTTCCTTTTATAACCATGTTCATGATCAAGGTGTTTGGGGTAGAATCGTGAGGTCAATTAATTCCATGCACGAAAAAGAGCTTATCCCTCTTTTTCTTCGAAAACGGGTTGGTAATGATGGTTCTTCTAAATTCTGGCATGAAGTTTGGATGGGTGATACTTTCTTAAAATCTCAATTCCCCCTCATTTATCGTCTTGCATTGAATAAAGACTGCATGATCAGGGACTGTTGGAATAATGGTTGGAATTTACGTTGGTCTCGCCCGATTACGAGCGGCACAAATTTTCATCAGTTAATTTTCCTCTCTTATTTATTGGATACATACTCGCTCTCTGACACAGAGGATATATGGACTTGGTCGTTAGGATATCCTTCTTTTTCCGTCAAGTGTACTCGTGAACACATTGACAAATTCTATCTAACTGATGGTGGATCAGAAACAAAATGGAATCGCTTCCTTCCAAAAAAATCAATATTTTCATTTGGATAGCGCTTCGGGATCGTTTACCAACAAGATGGAATCTCAGTCGTAAAGGGATTAATTTGGACTCGCTTTCTTGCCCCATTTGTGATTCAAGCATCGAAACATCGAACCATACTCTATGGTTTTGCTCTCTCGCCACATCTATTTGGCATAGAATTTTTGTTTGGCTGGATATTGATCTCCTAGCCCTTCTAACATCCGTGATATCTTCTCTTGGATTGATAATGTGCGTGTTTCGTCTTCTAAAAAAGCCATTCTGGAGGTGATATGTGGTGTTGTTTTGTGGTCTTTGTGGCATTTTCACAACGAGTTGATCTTCGGCTCCTCTCCGCCTAAATGTAGTCTTTTATTTGATTCAATTGTTGATAGTTCGTATAGATGGTTCTCCTTTAGAAACAAGTTGTCTTCCATTTCATGGAACAACTGGATGCAAAATCCTTTAATGATTTCCACCTTGTAACTTTTTTCTAGCTTCTTGCTAGTTTAATAAAGATCTGTTGTTCAAAAAAAAAAAAAAAAAAAAAAAAATCATTCCCTCCCTTCTTATCCAATCTTGGTGCAAAGCAACGTCTTCACAAGTTGACTTGACAATGAAGTTCTATAAGGGTTCAAAATGCTTATATCGGTACTTTCATGTTGGATGAATGACGGTGATGATGATATTTGAATATTTGAATGATATTAGTAGTTGTAAACACTAAAATTGATAGATTGGTGTTATTTGGAATGGATTAAAGATTATGGTTTTTAGGTTTTAGATTTTTTGTTACAGCTTACTAATGGGCTAGTGGTGTTTTTTTTTTAAGACTTTATGTACACAATGTCCGAACAAACCGTATAAAATTTCAGATTTTCAAAAGATTTGGTTTTTTCAGGAAAATATCGGAACTTGACGATTCCGAACCGAACCGTCACAAGAACTGAAAATTTGAGTTTTAGGAACCAAGAACCGAACCATGGCTCTAATATACGGTTTGGTTCAACATGATTCTTTGGTTTTTTGCACACTCTTACACTCTGGGCCAAACAAATCTTTAAAAATACATAAACTAATTTTAAGCCGACTACGAGCACAATTCATTGAAGGTCATAGAGTGGAATATATATGACTATCTAAATATGGACAATCTCTTAATGGTACACTTATATTAGGCGACTTAACTTGGTTCATTCATATTTAAAGACAAACAAACATCTTTACATGAACCATACATGTTAATTAACATAAGTTTGTTAGGAAAAGAAACATATCCATTGAACAGAATATACAATGTGTTGGGCGCAAGAAATATCTTACTTTGATTATATGTGAATAGTTATAAAATAAATAAATAAATAAATAATAATAACGGTTAAGCTATGTCATATCTTATGACCAATAGGTTGAACGGGAAAATATTTATTTAATAATTAGTAGATAAGTATCCGCGCCTAATGGTAGCGGTGTATAGTCTTTGACAAATTCTGATTAGATCAATATTTTTGCGTGTTTTTTATCCTTGTTTCGAGGCTTAGAGATAACGGTTTTGTTTAGATTGATCGATATTTTTGCGTGTTCTTTTCTTTGTAAGACTGAAATAACAATTGTGGTAAAGTAAAGCTCGCACCTAGTAGCGACGACATATATACTCTATTACACGCGATGTAACTGGCGGTAATTTGTATCCGGTGAACAAATTTTGTGAGACGCTTTTATTTTGTGAGCGAACAATTTTGTTGATGTGCTTTTATTTTGTAAGCCAACCTTAAAACCCCATTGCAACCTTCACCAAAATGATAGATCTAGAACAAACCACCTAGCAGACTCGAGAGATGATGGTGTTGGACAACCAAAACCACCAAAAAAAACCACTGAAACAACCACCTATTCTTTCTAAAACCCATCAAAACCACCAACATGGACTACCTAGCCAACCGAAACAACCAAAACCACCAAGAGGTGGTGGCTATTTCGGCATACGCCGGCAGTTATAGTGGCGGCTATAGATGTTAGGTTAAGAGAGAAAGGAGCTCGGTTTAAAGATAGAGAGAAGAGATAAATGAAATTACAACAACTAGTTTATATGTTTTATTTACAAACTATATATTCGTTAAAATAAAAAAATAAATAAATAAATAAAAACATCTAATATTTCATTTTTTCCTTTTATGACTATTAAATTTGTAGAACAGGCTTCAATATCCTCATTTTCAAAAGAGTCGGCACTATAATGACCATTAAGTTTTATCATTTAATTTTCAACATTTCCTTAATTATTTTAATTTCCAATATTTCCTTTCTTTCACATTCAACCATTGTTAAAAAATTCAACATTCAACTTTGACATTTTTATTTTATTTTATGTAGTTAAGATAAAATATGAAACGTTATAATATACATTGAACACGCAATTAAAATATTAAATGAGCTAATCAATTAGATGACATAGTTTTGTAGCATCAACAAAATTGAGCAACATATGATTGTTTAATCCAATTGTCTAATGTAAAAACTATGTGGTGCATAGAAAGTGTTTACAAAAACACCACACACACAAATTGCTAATGCAAAATTTCATTTTATAAACTTAAATGTATATTTCTAGGGTTTCGGAATTTTTTTCAAAGTATGAATGGCAAACTTACTAGATAACCTTTGGACTCTATGTTTGCTCAATGTATTGTCTTATTGCTAACAAAATACTTGATCACATTTAATAAAACTGATCATAATAGCATAGTATTTAAATCATAGCAAAAACTCTATGTTTGCTCAAGATTATAAACTACTATAAAGGGTAGACAAAAAGATCAAATCCAAAATCAAAGCGAAATGGTAATAAAGGCGAATTCTTGTTACTTGACAGCCATCATTGGAACATATTGAAGCTTCAAGCTTGCTACCGACAAATGACACATGAGGTACATGTATGCTTAGCAATCTTCAATTAGTGCAAAAAAAAAACCTTTTTATCCATTACTTTTTGCAAACATCTTTAATATAGATGGCATTTTTGGTGGTGGTGCTTTAGAAGTCTTTCCAATCCATGTGGTACCAAAAAAATTGGCAACTTTCTTGACGACAATAACTTTCCACAAATGAGTAGGGTTCTTTGTATTTCAATTCATTTCACCTTAGCTTGTTAGCTTCTTCATGTTTTATACTTGTATCTTTTCTGGATTCATGTGTCTGTACGTCATATCTCAAGTTGCTATTGTGGTATAATTTGCATATTTTCTTCATTAGCCTGTTATATTTGAAGTTTGTTCTTACGATCTTACCGGCATCATTGGGTTTTGCTAACGATATATATATCTTAGTATTGTGGTTAAAAGATGGGTAAGATCAATGTTTATTAGAATTAAGCGTCGATTGTGTATCAACTTTTTCGCGAGATTGTATACACACTTGTAAAAATTTTCATCCTGTAATAATAAATCATTAGAAGTTATATAACGAAAAAAACTGTGTTAATCACGTATCAGCAAATCGCTTTCTAATATCAGCAAAACCTTTAGGGTTAATATGAAAAAGTTACTAAACTTTCAAAAAATTTGTCCCAAGTCACTAATGTTTATCTTACGTAAATACAGCATTATATCTTCACGGTTTTTCACGTATATTACTAAACCTTTTTATACGTGCTACTCTAGTCACTACATGGAAGGCAACCGGTTGTAGCACATATGTTACTAAACCTATACAAACAAGTCACTAAACTTTGCGAAAAATTTGTCCTAAGTCACTAATGTTTCGTTTACATAAATCTAAGGTTCTTATCGTCCGTTTTTTTACGGTTTCGTCCGCTTTCATCCCTTTTAAGTTTTTATTCGTTTCAACCGTTTTTACGTTTCATCCGGTTTTACGTTTTCGTCCGTTATTATCGTTTTGTCCGTTCTTATCGTTTTATCGTTTTATACAAATTTTATAAGTTTTTATTCGTTTCGTCCGCTTTATTCCCATTTTTACGTCCGTTTTATACGTTTTATGTTTTCATCCGCTTTTATCGTTTTGTCCGTTTTATATGGTTTTGTACATTTTTATCGTTTTATTCGTTTCATACGTTTTATTCGTTTCATCCGTTTTATCGTTTAAATCTGCTTTTTTACTTTTTCGTCCATTTTCTTATGTTTTGCCCTTTTTCTATGTTTCATTCATTTCGTCCCTTTTTATGGGGAATATGATGCTCGCTTCATAATGTAGGCGATTCTCTACTTTTTTTTATAAAAGGACACCACTTATAAGTGTCTAATTACACCCTTTTCAAATCTCACCCACTTCAACCTCTAAACCTCATTAATCATTTGTCACGGATCTTCACCACATCCATCATTTTATGGCGCCAAAATCTCCCAAAAAAAAAACTTGCTACTGAAATTATGTCCAGCGCCATTTTTGGACATGTCTTAGTTACGCATTTTTTGGACCCACATTTTTATTTACGCATTTCTCGATCAAGATGAAATGCGTCTTGAACCCACATTTTTATGTAAATCACGACGTTTTTATATGACATTACGTCTAGACACTATGACGATAAGACTTGAACTCATAATTTTGTTGGTTTGCAAGTGATGTTGGTAGGGTCCTAACTTGTGCGAAAGCTAGATATTGCCTTGTTGTATTTGCCTAACATAAACATGATTGCTAACATGTATGGATGTCATTTGATTGTCATTTTCAGTTAGCAATATTTTCATGTCTTAGCTGCAAATTGCAGTATGGATAACTTTCATAATCATATAGTCATTAAAATGTAGTACTAGCAAGGATGACGCTTCAAGAGTTCAAGACTCATGACTTTCAAGGTATTTAAATAAAAAAACTTGCTACTGAAAAGTTAGGGGCCATTACTCTTGCCTGTAAATGCAGGCTTTAGGCTAGTTTTTTTTAGTCAAGTATCCAATTTCAGGTCCCATTACTCTTGTTATAATTTCATTATCAGGCTTTGCATTTCTCTGAGAAGCAAGATTAGCGTCACTAAAGCCCTGGCCGACAAACCACATCTTAAACCTCGCACTCTCCACTTGCTCCTCGGATGGACCCTCTTTCTTGAACCCCCCAAAACTGAAAACCGAAGGAAATTTCAACAAAAGCCAACTCCTGAAAGAGAAGCTTCCCATCAGACCTCCTGTTTAGGGTCCTCATTGCCATGTATTGTATCATTGTTTGCCTATAATAAATGTTTGATTCTCGAGAAAAATATTTCATGATGTGTTTTCATATGTATGCTAATCATCAAAACCAATTATCCTGACGAAGGTTTGAAGCTAGTCCTTGCCTTCAACTCGAACTCGTGTAACATGACTTTAGTTTATGTAGTGTTTATGGCTGAAATAATAGTGTCGATATATTCGAACTAGAAGTAACCAAACTAGTATTTCTTTTTCGGCTTTTCGAGAAGCCTAGCAGGTGGTACCCGATACCACTAGCGTGGTTTCGAGAAGCCTAGCGAGGAAGCAATTAAAACTAGCGATGGTTTCCATGTTTGGTCGCGTAACAAAGATCACAAGCTAGCAGTGGTTTCCATACACATATGGGAGTTAACGCATATTAATGGGGCATAATGGTTATCATAGATTTACGATTTCATGAGGATTAAAAGTATATCACACCTTGATTACCTTCCTAGTAGCTTTATTTTTCTCTGTTGGCATGTGATTACTATTTTGAGAATCAGGTTAAGCATTTTGATCATTAATTATTTATAAAAGTTTATTGGTTGCTTTCAATTGGATCTTGAAATGTGAGTTGAGTCAACTGTTGAATGAATGCTGTTGAGCATACCTAGGATCATCGTTTTCACAAACAACTTGCGTTAGATATATTTGAGTTTATTCCTGTGTATTCATTTGGGATATGCATCTTTTAGATCAATGCTAGCTTGGTACACCAGTTGTGTCTGCTGCCACTATAGTTCTTTATTCGCTTGACATAGTATGGTTGCTTCAGGTGGTGCTATGATTAATAAATTAATACTTTATCTTTACCTGCATATTATTATGAGTTAATGCTGTCACAGATATACAATTGTGTCAACAAAAATCCATTTTCTTCAAATTTTTATAGTGGTAACAGTTGGTTGTTCCGCACATAGATTGAACTATCATAACAAAGTTTCTTCTTGTATATTAGGCACGGACGATAGAATTCTTGGCACTCGGGGATGATTTAAAATCACAAATTAGTGACAAGATTAATTGTGAATAGACTATAGGTTATAGTTTTTATGTTAGTGAGTCGTTCAACCATTTTGACACAATTCACATGTATAATGGATAATTACAGTCGATATTCACTGATACAGAGCGCGCCTGAGCACTAAATATTGCATTTATTGTCTAATATATTCCTGAACCAGTTATACAGGTGATTATATATTAACGCGTGTGTTACTAATTAGACGTGCATTTGTAATTTGATGAAGATTTAAACCGGGTAATAAATTGGCTACTGGTGCAGATATCTTGTATGATTCTTGGTCCCCTGCAATGACGGTCAGTTCTGTATGCATCAGCATCCTCTCCATGTTATCAAGCTCTCCTGCTAAGGTTTGTTTTCATGCTGCTTCATCTGCTAGGTTCTCTTATTATTAACTGACACAGTTTGAAAGTTATCTATGTCGGTTTAATGTATAACGCGTGGTGTTACAGCAACGACCAGCTGATGATGAACAATCCGTGAAGAACTGCAGGAACGGGAGATCTCCTAAGGAGACGAGATGGTGGTTCCATGACAATAAATATAGGCACTAAAAAAATCTGTAAAAAAGTCCAATCCTTGATTTGGACCTTAGGTTTAAAGAGGATGTGGTGTCCTTTTCTATCCTTCCCTATTTGAAAAAAAAAAATGATGAGATAAGCTATACATTTTAAACAGTCATCTAACTTAATTAAGCTTGTGGCTCCAGTTAAGATTTGTGTGACTTTTCCAACAATGAATGCATTATGTACTTGTGAACTGGTCAGTGTTATTTCTTGCCTTGAAAATGCAAGCTCGCTAAGTGTTGCAATGTCGTGGTCTTTTTAATCGATCAACGACATCCTCAAAAGGTTAGTTCAGTTTTGAACCGATGCAGTCTTATAACCTCGTATTAAGATCAATGACTTACTCTGGCGAGTTTTCTACTTCAATTCTCATGGAATCAAACAACACGATGATAAATAGCGATAAACAACTGATATGAACATTTGATTTGTAACCAAAAGTATCCAACAACACACCAACAAAGAAATAACTAAAAGTGCGGACCAATATCGACACAACACGGAATTCCACATATCAAGATCCTCAAAAACTTAAAAGTGCGAGACCCATAAACCCAACCTTAAAGTGCGGACCACAAACAATCCATGAAGAAATACTTTTACTGGTATAGAAAATACATTAGTGTAGACCCATATCGGTTAAAATGAAACCGCACATTTTGCCATATCAACACAAACAACAAACTTCAAGCTTGACTCCACCAACCCAACCTTAAATTCCGGACCCATAAATCTCCATGAAACAATAGTCATACCAGGTACAAACAAGACATTAGTGCAGACCCACAGGTCAAAAATGGGATTACACATATGCATATGCAGACATTCTAACACTTTCTAACTAATAGAAGCTGAAATTGCAGTAACATCACACATCTTTATTTTAACAAAGATAATGCCCAAACACCAATTTTCCTAGATTGAACATCAAAATAAACAAAAGAACCAACATATCATATAAAGGGAGCAAAAACCAGCAACCCCAACAACGGAACGCATCAGACCCCAAAGACTCATCCTTCTGAAATCGCTCGAAATATGCTTCACTTAATTATCTGCTTCACCTCGTTCGATCGCTCTTTTTTCTGCATCATCCTTCTGAAATAGTAAAACAATATAAATGAGAGTCAAAACCTAAAAGATGTAATGTTGAGTATGAAGCATAAACAAACCTTTTTCTTTGGACATGTAGTCCTGTTATGACCTTTTTTTTCACAATAACCACAAGAATTCTTTTTTTTCAAGTCCAAAGAAGCCTCAAAACCAGGCTTTACTCTTATAGCAGCTTTTGGGCGACCTTTTGTCTTCACTCGAACTAGGGGATCGAAACTAATAGAGGTTGTGACATGTTCCTTCTTTTGAAAGGCGTTGTTGTGACATGTTATCTTGTTGTGTAGATGGTATATCATCATCAATATTATCGTTTAGCTCGATTGTAGTCTTCTTTATTCTACTTTGTTCTTCCAAAAGACCATTAAGAATCACATCAATTTTATTAATTTCATCGAAGGAATCTCGTCCATCTTGTAGTATTTTGTTGAATTTTGCTCTAATGGACCATATAGTTAATAAAGTAACTTCTTTTGTAGCAATATCATTTTATCTCGCCATCGATTTTCAATACCTCCCACCTTATATGTTGCCTTCATAGTCCACCTTGGTATTATGTAATGGTTTGGAATGGTTGTTAAAGACTCTCGCTCATGATGATGAGAATATGTTTGCACAAGATTCCGAAGTTTCAAACCTTGCACACGAACAAGTAACAAAAATATCCAAGTGACATTATATTCAACGGTTTCCAATTTTTCTTATTACCTTTCAAAACCCGACATGGTAAATAACCTTAACACCATCCGTGCTTAATATTTCATGACCACAATCAAAACTAGCCTTCCACTCTTTCTTAAATATATCATAAATATTTCGCGTATAACATGTTGCTGCCATTTCTTCAACCGGATGATTGGTATATAATGTGGGTTTTGAATTCAAAGTTCTAAAATCTTGGTCTTTTTCTGCACTTCTTCGAGAACTCACAGCTTTGTCATACTGGACTACAAACTCATTTACCATGGTCTTAGCGTTGACAAAACCATCAAAAAACGAATGTATGCTTTCACTCCTTCCACTCGTTGTCATGCCGGCAAAGAATGTATCCTTGAGATATGCTTTTACCCAATGATGACGCAACTTGAACATGTTTCCCAACCAACTATCATTTTCTATGTGATATTTCTCCTTCAACTTCTCCCATCCCGATTCAAATTCTTCAACATATTGGCTTTTAACCCACTGATTGTATGTATCTTCAAAGTCATCATATCGAGATCGAAATTGTTGTAGATGCTCTAAAACATGCCTTTGAATATGCCATGCACAATACCGATGTTTTGTGTTTGGGAAGACCTTTGAAATTGCTTTACCCATTGCCATATCTTGGTCTGTAATGAGAGCTACAGGCGGGCACTCATGCATACATTTTAGAAACTGCTCAAATAACCATTTAAACGTTTTTTCTGTCTCATTTTCTAACAACGCGGCTCCTAGTAGAATAGACTGGCCATGATGGTTCACTCCAACAAATGGTGCAAATGGAAAACTGAACTTATTTGTCCTATAAGTTACATCAAAAACAACAACATCACCGAATTGGCAATACGATGTTCTTGATCTCCCATCTGCCCAAAACACATTTTGTAGTACACCATCTTCATTTATGTCCATTGCAAAGTAAAAATCTTTATCTACCTCAGCCTTTTCTTTAAAATGCATGATAATTCCATGACATTCTTTGCCTAAGTTACATTTCTCTCTTCACTAACAATAGTGGAACATTGAACTCGAGTGAGTTGATCCTCTTCACCACCTCTAAAGGCATTAACTATTTTAGTGATTTCGAAGGTTTCATCCTCGCTTTTGACAATAATGTTACAACATCTTTGCATTCATTGGAGCGATGAAAGATGCTATGAGACCTTTGCTTGATTACTTTTGATGGGGAATCAAAAGGATGATTGTGTTCATCACTAAACTTGTCTACAACCCACTCACCTTGACTTGATAATGTCACTTGCATTAGGGCCTTACAACCGGTTCTCGTAATACAACGACGTTTTACATTATCGCAGAATCGTCTCTTATCATTCATATCCTTAAAACCTTCCTTGTTACATGAAAATACTCGTCGATAAACTTTGTTTGTGTCTATGCACCTATTAAGTTGATGCTTTGAATACCAAAACCCTTGGATAGACCATATTCGTTGTAAAAATTATATGCATCATCGAAGTGGCAAAGGTTCTTCCTAGTATAGTATACCTTAAAGATCTATCGTAAATATGTGTAAGATCTACTTCTTCTTCTATGAGATAACCATTGTTGTCGATATCATCAATTAATGTATGTTCAAAATCATCGAGATTTCCATCTATTTAAAACAAAAACTAAAAAAGTAAGGCAATTAAAATTAGGAATATTATTGCCTAAAAGCTATAATCCTTACACAAATAAGATACTTAAAAATAAATCAAAGAGAAGAGAAAATAATGAATTCAATAATGAAGAATATTTTATAGTATAATCAAACCGATATGATTTGATCTTCGTGATTTGGATCGGACCTTGAAAAATTCATGGCTACTGGACATAATTTGAGAGTAAGTTTTTTGGCGGAGATTTTGGCGCCATAAAATGATGGATGTGGTGAAGATCTGTGACAAATGATTAATGAGGTTTAGAGGTTGAAGTGGGTGAGTATTTGAAAAGGGGTGTAATTGACATGCTTATAGAAGTGGTGTCCTTTTTTATAAAAAAAAAGTAGGCAACTGCCTACATTATGAAGCAGGCATCATATTCCCTTTTTTATGTTTGAAAACATAAGAAAATAGGCGAAAACGTAAAAAAATTGGACGAAAACGTAAGAAAAAAGGACGAAAACGTATAAAAACGGATGAAAACGAATAAAAATGTATAAAAAATGTATAAAACCATATAAAATGGACAAAAACGTATAAAACGGATGAAAACATAAAACTTATAAAAGCGGACGTAAAAATGGGACAAAAGGACGAAAACGTATAAAACGTATAAAACGGACAAAAAGTAAAAAAACAAACAAAAGCGTATAAAGCGAATGAAAATGAATAAAAGCATTATAAAAGGTGTATAAAATCGTATAAAGCGTAGTGACTTAGGACAAATTTTTCATAAAGTTTAGTACCTTAGATGACATGAATGAAACTTTAGTGACTTGAGACAAATTTTTCGAAGTTTAGTACTTAGATAACATGTGTCACAACTTGGTGTGTATACATCGTCACCTCCTTAACCGGTAACAATAGGTTGTCTCACTATTGGTATCCAAGATAACCGGTTACCTGAAGTATAGTAACCTAGATGACAGAAGATAAACATTAGTGACTTAGGACAATTTTTTTTTTGAAAGTTTAGTAACTTTTTTGTATATTAACCCAAACCTTTATTATTGTTGTGTTTATATATCAAAATGGAAAAATAACAAAAATACCCATTTTTACCAATACACTTCACAAAATACTCTATTTTTATCAAGAAAATTCGAAAAACCCACAAAATCGCATGGTTTGCGAATTTTTGAAAAAATTCGCAAGGTTTGAATTTGCAACGTCAAACCTTGTAATTTTTTTAAACCTTGTGGAATTTTGAAAATTTCTCTCATTTTCTTCGGTATTCCTATTTAGCTCAAAATACGAAAGTTTTAGATCTCTCTTTTCTCGTCAAGTGGTTTTTTGAATCACACGAAAAAAATTCATATGAGGAAGTTATGACCAAAATACCACAACAACTAAACGAGAAAAAGTTGTGGCATTTTGGCATGAGCTATCTCATAAGAACACCTTTTTGGGTGATTCAAAAAGCCACTAAATGAGAAAAGAGAGATTTACAACTTTATTTTTTTGAGCTAAGCGTGAAAAACAAAGGAAACCGAGCAATTTTCAAAAATTCGCAAACCTTGCAATTTTTTAAAACTTGTGAATTTTTAAAAATTGCTCCCTTTTACATCGGTTTTCACACTTAGATCAAAATATAAAAGTTATAGATCTCTCTTTTCTCGTCAAGTTGCTTTTTGAATCACGCAAAAAGAAGTTCATATGAGAAAGTTATGGCCAAAATACCAAAGCAACAACGAGGAAAAGTTGTTGTAGTATTTTGGCCATAAATTTCTCATACGAACTTCATTTTAGGTGATTTCAAAAGCCATTAAATGTGAAAATGGATATCTACAACTTTCATGTTTTGCGGTAAGCGTGTAAAACAAAGGGAAAGGGAGCAATTTTTAAAAATTCGAAAGGTTTGACTTTGCGAGGTCAAACCTTGCGATATTTTTTATAAAAAAATCACAAACCTTGCTGATTTTTGGGTATTTCGACCATTTTTTTTAAATATAAATAGGGTATTTTATGAAGTATGTTGGTAAAATGGGTATTTTTGTCATTTTTTCATATCAGAATATTGTCTTCATCCCTAAATTTCTCAATATAACTAAGGTTGCTCCTAATGGTCACACCATTTCACATTTAACCTCAGTCACATCAGCTTTATTTATCCATTTAACTCCCTCACTCCTCACCCCTAATGGTTACACAACCTCACATTTCAATAAAATATTTACTTTATATAAATAATAACTCACAGAGTACTCACACACACTAACAAATCAAATATTTAATAATATAAACAGCCAATGAGCCTCACAAACACACCAATCACGAAACTGTGAGCAACTCACTATTCACTCTTTTTTTTTGTGTGGTCTCACGCGTAAGCCACCCCTTCCCAATTGGATGGCGCATGATCCTTTTTCCTTCTTACACCATCTCACGAGGCATCATTCGGCGCAACATAAAGGATAAATACAAAGAAATGGTTACTAGGTCTATCATGTTACTCAAGAACATGATAAAAACAAAAGTCTTCTACTTAAAAACATACAAAGAAAATACAAAGAAATGTTACTCAGGAACATGATAAAATTCTACTCAAAAACATACAAAGAAAATACAAAGAAATGGTTACTAGGTCTATCATGTTACTCAAGAACATGTTAAAAATAAAAGTCCTCTACTTAAAAACCATGCTTTGATCACTCTATGACATTGACCAGTAAACAAGTAGAGCAAACAAAACAAAATCCTAGACGTGTATTTTCTTACTTTGAAAACGAAGACTTGTTATAGTCTTCCTAACAAATTGTACTATATTAATTAATTATGTCTTTATTATATACAGCGAGGGAACCTTCAATGTCATGAAACACATTATTTTTTTCTTTTGGCAATTTCATGAATCAACATTAATGGTATTTAATTAATGGGAAAGGATTCTCTCAAGTTATAAGTAATTTGATGGATCAAGTTGCAATTATCAATCATTGGATTAAATCTAATGACTCAAATCATCTCATGTTCTTTTGATTTAAGCCATTGGATTTGATCCAATAGTTGATAATTGCTTAACTTTATCTATCAAGTTATTTATAACTTGAGAGGTTCCTATCCCTTAATTAATAACCTCTTTTATAAATACCCATCAAATTCCCTTTCTCTTTCCATCATAGTATCATACAATCTTATCAAATCCCACTTCAATATTAAAAAAAAAATAAATAAAAAAGTTTCTAAGTTTTGTTAGCTACAAGAGAAGTTGACCGAAACAAGAGGATGAAACTTGAAGAAAATAAGATGAAAGGGACATTGATCTTGAGCAGGGCCGTCCCGTGGATATAGAGGGCCTTGTTCAACAATTGAAAGTAGGCCCTCAAATATTGAAAACTTAAATATACATACAAATGACTAACTTAAACCATGTATCCTGGTTAGATGTCGGTGCAAACTTAATATCAAGTTTTCGTATTTCTTACCTGTATTTAACATTGATTTTTTATCGAACAATCAAACTTTTGAAACATCAATATATAGTAACTAGAGGTCCAAAGTATCAAATATATAAACCAATGGTTACCAAGTTGTAGAAGTACTTTTCTTAAATATAGTGTGAGGTGAACATATTTGTATAAAAACTAATTGGTAAATGTTAAAATGGTTTTCCTTATAAAAAGGTTTGGTGTCTTTTTTTTCAAAAATATCAAATGTTTGTTTGTCTTTCCGTGAAAGAGATTTTGAAAACATACTTGACCCTAGTTTCATTGAAAAACTAAAGTTAAAGGGCTAAACAAAAACTATAAATAATATTAAAAGGTGAAAAGGAAAAAAGACTATAAAACTTAGGGCCCAACAGCAATACAAAAAACAGTTGGTCATCTTTCCCACTGTGTATGACAATATGCTTTACACCACTAAAACGGAACTCAGACCGTTGTTCTTCTTTATTATGGCTACGGGTTGTATAATGGTTAAACGACATCTAAGAGACTTAAATCTTCTCAAATTCAGTTTGTATTAACCTGGGAAAACTTTAAAATCAGAGGCCCCAAAATAGCGGAGGTCTGTGATGATCGACCACTTCGCACATGCTTAAATCCGGCCATGATCTTGAGGAATAATTTGGTTCAATCTTTTCTCTTTTCCTTCTAACTTTTGAACCCAAAATTAAAAATCAAAATTTTATTCCCATTTCTCTTCTTTTCTCTCTTTATTATCTTCTCTATTTCTCTTCTTTCCGTTTTGTACTCAAGAACAAAATGTTAGATTACATGTGAATACTTAGACTGAACGTAATATGAGGGTTGTCCACCCCTACAACTTTCTTGTCCACCCCCTAGAATGCGTTTCCCCTATTACTTGGCATGCTGGTAGGCGCGTCCCCCACACAATTTGTTTGGTCCGTTTGTGGATCGAAAGAATCGAAAGAAAAGAAGACAAAAAGTAGCCATTGGCTACATTTTAAAAAAATAAAAAATAAATAACACTACCTACTTTTCTTTATAAAAACCTCTATTTTCTAAATTTTTATACACTCTCAAGTCATTCCTTTCTACACACATTTTAATCATTCTAATAAAAAAATGAATTCTGGCCAATTCTTTTTTCATGATACTAATGACGTGGAGAAGGTTAATAGTTTGTTATTCGAGTTTGTCAAGGACGCCGCTTTAGTTATTCAAGCATACAATTCTCAAGCTTCAACTTCTACAATCCTAAAAATCCCACGAAACTTTATTAGTAGAGATCGCCATGGTGCTCATGATCGTCTTCTGGGGAAGAACCAATGTACAATGACTATTTATTCCGTAAACGTTTCCTAATGAGTCGAACACTATTCACAAGCATTGTGCGGGACTTGACTGATAACTTCCCGTATTTCTAGTAAACAAATGATTGTACGGCGTTTGACGTGCTAAAAAAGTGGGTTATAGTAAAAACACCCACACGCTCACGAAGGTATGCTTTCTCCCTAACTCTTTAAACTTACCAAAGGGTCTCGATCTACAAAACCCACTAGGGATAATAAACTCTTACTCTAAGGCACTCTTTGGATGGTTTAGCTTACAACTACTCAAGGAGTCATATTCTAAGGTTCACAAAGATTTAATCAAGCATTATACACAACGAATGACCCGTCACATTACTAGATCATTAATCAACTAAGATAAGAAACAACCAATCAATATTCAATAATTAAGTTTCATATTCCCTAAGCAAACACACAAGTAAATTAGCCGGACATGGAAAACATGCAAGCATACACACAAATAATCAAAGACATAATTGTATTAATGAACTAAAACACTTATCTTGGTGTAAGATAGGTTTGAACCCTAAAATACTGTACAAGACACCTTGGTTCGGTTTAGGTTTTACTCCAAAAGATTACACACTAAATCTTGAAAAATTGGATTCTATATATAAGATTACACATGCGACGGCGACACCTTATGTTTTCGACGCCGTCGTGTCGCCGCCATTAGGGTTTCGTCTTGGCCACGTTAGACTTGCGACGGCGTCACCTAATGCTTGTGACGCCGTGCTCTTCTTCCGACGCCGTCGATTACATCTAGGCTGTCGAGTCATGACGGCCTACTCTTTATAACTTGACGTCGTCACTTGAAAATGAGAGTTTTGGCTTCGTCCGTCACAAAGATCCTCCGACGGTGTCACATTAACACCGACGCCACCTTATGTTTTCAGACTTTGAGTGTCTCGATTCGACTTTGGCCATTTTCTTCAGATAATCGCCTTTTCGTCCAAATAAGTGCCATTCCAAAGATTTTGCCTTCAAGAGACCTAAAAGTGAAAAGGAACGATATTAAGCAATAACGGATACAAAAGTGATCAAATAAGGGCTTAAATGACCCTCAAAAGGTACCTTTAAAACCTTATCAAATATCCCTACACTTGGTATTTGCTTGTCCTCAAGCAAATGTGCTTTAGCCAATTAATTTATAAGTTAGAGGTCATGAAGCATTGGTTTAAAACATCCACAACACATATAAGCCCCGCAAAAGTGTTAACAAGCACTGAAATTACATACTAGCACCTCACATGGGGTGTTTTGATGCTCACATCTCTCGGTGTATATGAAATATAACAAATTGGAAATGGAAGATAAACACTCATTAACCGGTCCTAGTACATAGATTACCATAGGCTTGAGAATAGATCAAACCTCCATCGCTTGGCGTAGCACCTAGGAAAGACTATCAAAGATGTCTTTAAAGGGTTGTAATGTTAGCTTACGGTAGGGAAACAAAGGGTTTGGTGGGATAGGCTATATAGTGGTGGCAAGTCAAAAATCTCTATGTTAAATGCATACGAAGAATGGCGTTGCTAAGCCAAGACTCGACACTCTAAACTCTAGCTAACCGAAATAAACAAACATAAAATTTAAAGGATATATATAATCGAACACTTTTTTTTTTTTTTTTTTTTTTTTTATCCCTACACTTGAGTTTTTATTACTCTAACACTAATTTGACCCGAATTGAAAAGATCAACACACTTGGGGTACATTATTACGCAAACAAAGGGAATTTGAATTTAACGCCCTTCCGTCATTTCATAAACTTTAACTTTTCCCATGAATCCCAATCGTCCCAAAATCAGATACAAAGGATATGACTCGACTTAGCAATTCATGCAAGCAACCGAGATAATTCAACTAAGGGTTTAGGGTGATAACAATAATGCACTAAAAGTGAGTGCATACAAGGTAGGCTAAGGCGATTTGGGTGTACATTTGGGGTGAGGTGTAAACAATGTTCTTCATTGATATTCAAAACCAAACATCACGAGAACCGCGAAAAGGATAGGCTCGAGGGTTAACTAGGGTATCGTGTACTAAAGATGAGTACAACGCAAAGGTGTAGGGAATTACTCAACCGATGTAGAAGAAGTAATTATATTACGGGTATCAAACAAGGGTTATCCTAATGCCTCTTATCATTTAGTTATTCCTAACTACACAAGTATAGTCTTACTAGTGATCTCAGAATGCATCACAAAACAAGTTCTAGAATCTAATATACTACCGGTTTACACTCTAAGCATTAAAGATGAATGCTTTAATTCCTACTAATCTAAGGGTGATCCTCACATTTTGGGTGGAATTTAGGTGGTAAAGGGTTTTTGTGCTAGTCATATAACTTCCTATCCGTAAGACGTTTTTGTTAAGACTAATGGCCCACTCCTATATGTCATGAAAATTTTTAATTTTGGTGCCAAAATTACCCTAACCGACATTTTCTCATGGTTTATTACACAAATACAATTGGACAAAGCAAATAATCAAGGATAATCATAGTTTCAAAGTTCCGCTTTATTTTCCCTCCCTACACTTAAACCGAACATTGTCCCCAATGTTCCCCGAAAGTATCAAAGTTATGATAATGGAAGGTAATTAAAACGAAAGAAACTAGTACTCCCGATTAGCTCGGTAGGATCTCGTGTCTCAAGTAGTGGTTAAATCCTTTCCAAGAAGAATTTATGCGTGAAAAGCTCCTTCCAATCTTATGTAACTTCTTCTTGATAAATTAAACCCGCACACTTGAAGAAACAAACGAAACCTTCACGTAAAATCGGCGGTAATAATATATAAGACTCGATTTAAGCTAGGATATAATGCTTGTGGAATGGATGTTTACAAAATTTCGGAAAATTAAGACCGAAAATTCCAATTTTTAAGTAGCTCAAATCGAGAAAAAAGTAATCTGTTGTTTTACTCCTTCCCGACGCCGTCAGTTGCGATCTGATGCCGCCAGTTATCCCGACAAAACCGGTCTGCGATTTTACGAAAAATTCGAAAATTTACATCTTTAGAATCTCGAAAAATTTCGCAAAACATCCATTATGACTCGATACAAGCATTTGACTCGAACAAACACACAAATATATCTTTTAATGAATTGTTATTCTCATGTTTACGTTTCCTTGAAAACGTGTGTAATCCTCCCTACACTTATCCCTTATGTAAAATACCTTGATATGCAATTAAGACGAGGTTAAAAACAAAATAAAACATTTTTACAAATTTAAACATGAGAATAAACAATCAATAAAAGATATATGACACTAACAAGTAAACAATTAAGCATGGGTTGCCTCCCACGAAGCGCTTTTCTTTATTTAAGAGTCTTGTAGCTAGACTCGTAGTCGTGTTCTACGTTACTTCATTACCGCCACCTTCTTCCTTCGCTTTCCTTCGTCGAAAGGGTGTAGACGTTGTATGCTTACGTGGATTCCTTGCCAACGTTATCTATTATGGTAACGATTTTATCTTTTAAATTGGTTTTCTTCATCGTGAAAGGTCCAAACCATCTTGGTTTGTTTCTACCTCGTAATGCCCTTATCCGTGATTTGTATAAAAGTACTTTTTCTCCTTTTAGAAATTCCTAAGGGTTCCTTTGTGTCTTAGGTATCGTAGTGGGATTATTTCCTAACTTCTTGTCGGGTTTCCACAACGTTGCATACAATCCTTGAACCATAAAGTCCCTAAGCCCTTTTTCCCAGTCATTCATCTTTTCTTAACACTATTGCGAGGGGCTTTTCGATTTCCAACCGTAATCATTTCCATGATCTTAAGAGGATACCTTGGGATGATGGGTATCCTAGCTGCACCCTTCCCGCTTTTGAGTATCATGATGCCCTCTCCGCATTTGATGGTTGCCTTGGCGGTGGCCGAAATGGTGTCCCAAGAATGAGAGGCACGTTTTATCTTCCTCAACATCAATGATCACGAAATCCACCGGATAAACGATATTAGCCACCTCAATTAGAACATCCACCGCGATTCCTATGGGTAGACATAGGTGTGATTAGCTAAGGGCGATCTAAGATCGGTCTTGGTTGGTTTCTCCTTAGTTAACTTATTATAGATTGATAATGGCATTATGTTCACATCGGTCCCCGATCGCCTAAGGCATTTATATTATCAATATCACATATGCTACATGGTATCACGAAATTCCATGTGGTGTCTCGCTTTCTTGTTAATGGTTTTTATGACCAACTCATACAGGGGTCCCATAGGCAAGGCGCCATACTCTTCTTCCGCTATTTTTCCTTCAAGGGCCTCCCTAAGAACTTCATTGTACCTAAAGTTGTTTACTTGGTTTGCAATGGTTTTTGTTAATTTCGTGCTTAAGGTAGTACTCAATGGTCTCAGCTCATCATTAGGCACAAACTCCTCCTTCTTGCTTTCCTCGGTTTTCCTTATCTCAACCCTTGTATCCTCGGACATAATGGAAATGGCGTTAATAAATAAAGTGGGAGGACAATCGTTGCTTCTTACTAGTACCTTCTAGAACTTTTGTTTTGGTAAATTCAATTACCAAATTCATCATTTCCGTCATATTCGCTTGCATTTTTCTCTCTCGCCTATAAACCTCCTCTTCAAATTTGGCTAATCTCTCCATATGAGCTGCCATGTACTCCCTCATCTGCTCCTTGAAGCTTGGTGAAAGTGGTATTGGGGAAGTAGAACGAAGCGCCTTTCGAATTTGGGTTTTGCTCACGACTGGGACTCAGAAAAGGTGTGGGGTGGTTGGTGGAGTTGGCGGATTTGTGACTTCTCGAGGAATTTGTACGGGACTCTTTTTGCCTTTCCATAAGATAATCAATCCTCTCTCAATGGCACTCATTTGCTCCTCGAGGTGTCGGAAGATTCAAAAGGAATTGATATGGCATTAACTACGTTAACCGGAGTTTCGGAGATTCATTCCAATCTTCGTAGCTTTGATCGCAAGCTCCTCTATAATATCCCAAGATTTCTGCATTAAAGTCACCGAGCCTTCCACCCACGGCTCGATCAATGGATCGTCGAGTGATGAAATCGGTATGGTCATAGAAAATTTGGATTTGAAGCCAAAGATCAATGCCATGATGGGAAGTCTCACGGAGTAGGTCCCAATCGAGTCCATGCTTTATAGAGACTCACCTGGAGTTGTTGAAACGCCAAGATGTCTCGCCTAAGTTTAGTGGTTCTCCCGGTGGGAAAAATTGAGCAAGGAAGCGAGAGGTAAGATCATCCCAACTTAAGATGGAGCCGGCGGAAGTCGCTCAAGCCAATTACTAGCTTGGTCCCAGAGAGAATGGAAGAGACGCAGCGCGTGGTCTCCCGAGTAGTAGCATCAAGGTCGATGGAATCGACAATTTTGAGGAAATCCTCGATGTCGATTTGGATCTTCGAACGAAGTCCATGGAATGCACATCCGCTTTGCACCAACCGGATGGTGTCGGATCGCAGGCCGTAGTTTGGGCTTGGCCTGGAAGCTCAATGGTGGTCCTATAGCTTTAGTGGCTTGGTCTCGAGTACTCACCAAGAGTACGGGCTCTGGCGGGTCAATTGGTGGTAGGTTGATGAATGGTGGGTGGTTATCACCTTCCATGATGAAAAGTGATGGGGTTACGAACAAAGGTCACGAAGAAGGGGATGACTCAAGAGGAAGCTAAAATGAGAAAAAGTTTACTTGATAGGAATCAAGTAAAGAAACCTAAATGAGGTGGACTACTAACTAGCTATTCTATTCCCCGCAGCCGCGCCTAAAACTTGATAACGCTTACGCGCTGCTCGGGGTCAAAGGAACTTCCTTTTCGTCGAGCAAGTTTTTCAACACCCTAGTGATCCGTCCGAACCGTCAAGTCTAAACAGACTTAAAACAGTTCGAGACACAAATACAATGAAGATCGAGAGAATATAGTGAATTCAGGGTCGTTATGTCCCACGGAGACTCAATGGTGTGTAAACACCGATTCAGACGATAGAATGATCACTAATGATAGCGATCGGGAAGGAATTCGATATGATAATTACACCACCGAAAAGTTTATAAATTAAAGCGACTTAAATGCAAATTAAGAAAATTAAAAGTTAAAATCTATTAAATAAACGCTATCACTATATTTAAAGTGATGAACGTTTAAAACTAAAAACTTAAAACTTACGTTTAAATAAAAATTACGTAAACGTACTAAATAAAAAGTGAAACTTATACAATATAGATCCTAAAAATATGAAAAATACATTTTTACAATCCTAATTATATAAGAAAATTATTAGAAAAATAAAATTATTTTTAAAACTATTTATCTAATTACTATTAATTAAAAACTATTTTTAATTATTTAATAATACTCTAAAATGAAAGAAAATATGAAATAAGACTAGAAAAATAAATTTAAGACTTAGAAAAATCTAAAATATGATAAAACTAATTTTAAAACTGAAAATACATTTTTAGACTTTTATGTATTTATTATTAATTTAAAACTATTTAAAACTAATTAAAATGCTAAAAATACTTTTAAGCTAAGAAAATTATGGAAAAATACTTTTATTACTTTTATATTTATCTTAACCTAAGAAAATAGAAAACATATTTTTTTAAGCTTTTTCTAAATTATTTGTATTAAAAGCTATTTAAAAAGGATTAAAAACTAATTTAAATTAAGAAAAATAGCAAAACAACTTAGAAAAATCTGAAAATTTCAGGAAAACTCTAAAATAATATATAGAAGCTAGGAAAAATAGAAAAACAGGGGCTTGAATGGAGAAATAAGGAACTGATGGCACAAGTGCTTAAAAATAAGCACTTGAGATAAGCTAATTAGCACCAATAAGCACCAGCTGATAACAGAAGCAATAATATGCAAGAAGAACCAGAATACAACAAAAAACAACTGCTTAACACTCTAATAAACCAACTGCAAGGATTTGATGAAATAAGATATAAGCACAAAAACAGTCTCCTGTGGGCTACTTGCAGCCACCAAATAAGCAACCAAATAAGCTAGATACTAAAAACAAATTAAGGGGACCTAAAGATGACCTGGGTGACTAGCTAAATCCCAAAACTCAGACTTGGACAAGCTCAAATGAGCCCCTGCATCACCGAAGAATCGAGAAAACTCAAAGATAAGTCGAGTTTTGGCATGTGGCATTTAGAGCTTATTGAGAAGCATTTTGAAGCTTAAACAAAATCACAAAATTATACTAAAATAGATATAAGGAAATAGACCAAGAGGGCTTTTAAAAACAACAAGTATCACTTGATTTGACCAAGAAATGAGTCCATTAAAATCTTTCCATTTGACCCCAAAACTGAATTTGCAATTTGACTTTTGATAAAAAAAATGGAAAAGTTGACTAAAATGGATTTTGAAGCCAATTTGTGAACTGAAAATGGACTTAATAGATGTATTAAGCCTAATGCTAGCTTAATCTAGGACATTTAAACACAAAATAAGAAATGGATTTGTTAAAATCCCAACAGTAAAGCTGCAAAAGCTCTTGGAATGGGATTTTGACTTTGAGACCTTGCAGACATAAATTAAAGACAGATATGAGCATACATGAGTGATACAAACTTGAACAAACAATAAACTACCACTGCACAACCCTCTAGCACAGTTTATATGCTCAATCCAAACACCCCTAGTACTACTGTTTAACAAGTAAAACTGAGCTAAACTCTAAACTATCCCAAGATAATGATCCAAATAGATTCAAATACCCTAAATACAACTATTTAAAGATTTTAGAACTAGTTATAACTACAAAGACAGATATTGCAAATGAAATTTTAAAAGTGACTTACAAGTAGTCCTAGGCCACAATGGCCTGAAACAACTCTCAAAGAACAAATAACCAATATAAACCAACCCACTGGAATCTAAATCAACCCATTTCCACTGCATCAACCCATTTCTAGCTCCATTTCCAATTTTAGCCCTTGTTTGACTTTTGTTGACCCGAATGCAAAAGGGATTGAAACTTGACTATAATCTTGTAAAAGTTATAAAAACTTATATAAGCTTATTAAGGCGGTAAACAAGCTTTATGAAGCTTAGGCTTGTTAAATGAAACTTAAGTTTTTAACGGTGGGCACATAAACATGAACTTGAATGAAACTAGGAATTGATAATTAAAACTTGATGAAACTGAAGATGTAACTTGAGTTTGATATTTAAGAACAAAATATTACAACTTTAGAGTTTTACTAAGACATAATTAAAAAAAACGACATAAAAGTAAATTGAAACTTAAAACATCTACTACTCTGCTTCTTCTCTTTCCTTCCTTTTATACCCAATGTCTTTCATTCTTTCTTCTGATTTGATCCCAGCATATTTCTCAGCCATTGGATTGGCTTAAGGTCAATTTTGGCCATTGATCTATTTTGGCGGGAAAGTGGAATTTGACAGGTGGCTATGGTTGAGTGAATGAGGTGAGAAGCAATAAATGTGTTTTGTAGTGTGGTGGAGGTGGAGGGGGCAAGAAAATGATATGGAGAGGAGGGGGGATGGATGTGGTTGATTGTAGCAGAGAGCAGTTGAAACAAGTGGGGAGGGTGAAGGTTGGCGCCAAAGGTGGTTAGTCAAACCTCTGTTTGACTTGGGTTATTAATACCAGGGGGTTCAAAAAGGGTTTAGTGACAGGGGGTCATAGGTGTGAAAGGGTCCAAAATGGTTGGGAGCTTATAATAACATAAGGACCATATGTGCAACTTCAAATTTGAGGACCTAAACCGCCAATTCTGCCAAGTTACTTTCAAGGACTAAAATGACATTCTCAAAAGTATAAGGACCAAAATTGCCACTTTGCAATTTTCAGGCCATTTCGCCAATTTTCAAAGTCAAGGACTAAACTTGTAATTTTCTCAAACTTTTCATATTTTTCATCAAAGGACTAAATTTGACAACTTTTGATTTTAAAAGGACCTTTGGTGACTTTACTTTTGAAATTATGTGCTCGGGGACTGTTTTGACAACTTTTGAAACTTGGGGACTAAAGCGCAATTTTGCAAATTTAATATGTTTTCATCCGATTTGATATTTTGCATTTAAAACACATAAAACAACGATTTGTGATATTTTCATCATTTTGATGCATTTTGAGTGTTTTCGAGATGATTTTGCAGTTTAAAGGTATAAAATGATGAGTATTTAGACACTCATCACTACTAAGATGAACCTAATCGTTGTAGTGTAGTATTAGGGTAAGCCACGGTATTGATATCGCTCTCAGGGAATAGGAATGCTAGTGAGAAGTTACTACGCTAAGGTTGTGGTCGAGGAAGATTATTTTTATCTTTTATATTTTTAAGGAAAGGAAAGGTACGAATCTCGGGGTTTGAATTTGGGGGTTGGTATTGCTACCGATTACTCTACTTATCTAATTATCTAATCTAAGGTGTATGTAGTCTATGTCTAATTAATGTGTGCTCGTATGATAGTTTAAAGATGTGTTTACTTAGGTTTTACTACTCCTTAATTATCTCCTATTGGTGGTTGAATTGTCACGTCCTTATTCCTAGTTGCGTTGTGTGTCTAAGGTTGTGTGGTGCGTTTCTCCCTAACTCTTTGAACTTACCAAAGGGTCTCGCCTACAAAACCCACTAGGGATAATAAACTCTTACTCTAAGGCACTCTTTGGATGGTTTAGCTTACAACTACTCAAGGAGTCATATTATAAGGTTCACAAAGATTTAATCAAGCATTAGTACACAACGAATGACCTATCGCATTACTAGATCATTAATCAACTAAGATAAGAAACAACCAATCAATATTCAATAATTAAGTTTCATATCCCTAAGCAAACACACAAGTAAATTAGCGGACATGAAAAACATGCAAGCATACACACAAATAATCAAAGACATAATTGTATTAATGAACTAAAACACTTATCTTGGTGTAAGATAGGGTTTGAACCCTAAAATCTTGTACAAGACAGCCTTGGTTCG
Source organism: Chrysanthemum lavandulifolium (assembly GCA_022545495.1). Classification (NCBI taxonomy): domain Eukaryota; kingdom Viridiplantae; phylum Streptophyta; class Magnoliopsida; order Asterales; family Asteraceae; genus Chrysanthemum; species Chrysanthemum lavandulifolium. The sequence continues at coordinate 86,350,029 of CM040239.1, read as the reverse complement.
GTTTAGGTTTTTACCCAAAGACTACACACTAAATCTTCAAAAATTCGGATTCTATATATAAGATTACACATGCGACGGCATCACCTTATGTTTTGTGGCGCCGCCATGTCGCGTCATTAGGGTTTCGTCTTGGCCACGTTAGACTTGCGGCGGCGTCACCTTATGCTTGTGACGCCGTCCTCTTGACCGACGCCGTCGGATTACATCTAGGCCGTCCGAGTGCGACGACCTACTCTTTTATAACCGGACGTCGTCACTTGAAAATGAGAGTTTTGGCTTCCGTCCGTCACAAAGATCCTCCGACGACGTCACAATTAACACCTAACGCCATCACCTTATGTTTTCGTGACTTTGAGTGTCTCGATTCGACTTTGGCCATTTTCTTCAGATAATCGCGCTTTTCGTCCAAATAAGTGCCATTCTAGCATTTTGCCTTCAAGAGACCTAAAAGTGAAAAGAACGATATTAAGCAATAACGGATACAAAAGTGATCAAATAAGGGCTTAAACGACCCCTCAAAAAGGTACATTTTAAAACCTTATCACGAAGTCTTGAGAAAATAACACATTTGATGTACACTTGTATCATATTACATAATATGATACTAAAAGACAAAAAGAAGGCAATATCTCCCAGGTTTTATCCAGAGAAACAACACCGTGATGATGATCCGGTACGATCCCAAGAATCTAGGGTACAAGTTATCAGGGAAATACACAACGAACAAACTCATCTAGATCTTAAAGCAGATTTACTGGAATACATTTGGCATCGAACAAATGAACACTAAATTTATTGTAATGTTTTTAATTTTATTTAGTTATTTTATGTAATGTTTGTAATTTTATTTAAAATATTAATGTAATGTTTTTTAGTTTAAATGAAATAAGTGTTTAAAAAATAATTGTTTTTGTTTTTTTTTTTTTTTGTAAAGAGGAGTAATCCCGCACCCTGGTAAAATAAAAAATAAAAATAAAATAAAAAATAAGTGTTTGGTCTCCTACTACGTGGTTTTGGTCTGGCTGGTGTCTGATGAGAGATAAAGCTGATATGACGCTGATGTGGCGGTGTGATGGGTGGGTTTGTTGGTGTCTTATTACTACTAGTTGGATACCCGCGCACAGCGGCGGTATAAGTATAGTTATATGTGCTTGCTTACCCGCTTAGTGAATTTGTTTCACAACACTCTTAATGTATATGTGTTAGTTGTATGTGTTTGCTTGGCTTTCCCGTAGCTTTCCCTTGACATCATTATTCCCGCATATAGAAAGACCTCGTAATCTCTTACCCATCAAACACTCTACCCAAAAGTATATGATTTTGACGAATCAAAATTGTATTGATTGAAATAAACATTAAAGTTGTAAAAATTTGAATCAAAATAAAATTAAACTCACTAAAAATGTAAAATCTAAAAATAATAAAAATATATCAAAATGGATGTTGAATTTAATAAGCACAAAATTTTAAAAAATGTGATGAAATTAGTATATAAAAAAAATAAAAATAAAATGATATTTCAGTTTGAAAATAAAGGTGAATTTTTTGTTAAGAAGTGACACATGTCAAATGATTAGAGTTCATTATCTTAATTTTTGGTTAGGAGTTAGAATTGGAGTTTGTTAAGAAGTGACACATGTCACCATATAATTGTATCTCCTTATCTTAATTTTTAGTTAAAAGTTAGTCTTGGAGTTAGAGTTGGGTTATCCATGCATTATAATATAGTATAAATTAGTCTTATAAAATAATGTGAAAAAAGAATAAGGTTAAGCTATGTTATATCTCAATAATTTGAGAAAAAGAAGGTTAAGCTATGTTGAATGGGCAAATATTTATTTAATTACTATAACATATGAAACGTTATAAGACTGGGCGGCAAGGCCTCAGTGAATGCAAGGTGAGTGTCAAGTGAGTGTGCTAGTCACTCGTGAGCCCCATGCCATCCCAAACAACTCACACGTGAGTCACTCAACCCAATGCATATTAAGGTGAGTGATTCACCTTGTTGATGAACGTGCCCTTTTTCCAAAATATTATCCGACCGTTTGGTTTGTATAAAAAAGAAAAAAAAATCCACTACCCCATTTTTTCCTATATAAATACCCACCAAATTCATTTTACAAAACTAACTTAAACTCTTTATAAACACATCTTTGATGAAGTGCACCTCCGCAATTCGTCAATTGGCATACGGCGCGAACCCGGATGCTTTAGATGAATATCTACAGATAAGTGAAAAAACATCTCGTCGAGCTGTTGATTTCTTTTGTAAGTCTGTTATGGAAATTTTTGGCCCAGAATATTTGAGGAAACCAACTATGACCGATGTCGTAAAGCTTTATCGACATCACGAAGAAGAACACGGGTTTCCAGGGATGTTAGGAAGCCTTGACTGTACAGATTGGGAGTGGTTTGGTTGTCCGAATGCACACAAAGGGCAATATGTTAGGCGTGATCATGGTTCGAATCCATTCATTTTGCTGGAAGTTGTGGCGTCTCAAGACTTATGGATATGGCATGCTTTCTTTGGTGTTTCAGGGTCGAACAACGACATCAACGTTCTTGATCAGTCCCCTTTATTTAACGATCTTAAACAGGGGATAGCACCGGAGATTCCGTTTGTTGCTAACGGGTAACTTACCCATTTGGTTACTATCTTGTTGACGGGATATATCCGAATTGGCAACACTCGTTAAGACGATTCCGAACCAAGCAGATGATGACCGAAGAGAATAAGGTATTAGCAAAGCGAGAATCGGCAAGGAAAGATGTAGAAAGGCGTTTGGTGTTTGAAGAAGAAATGGGCGGTACTTGCTAATCCCACAAAGATATTGACAAAAGAAAGAATCGTAATATGATGTATACATGTATCATATTACATAATATGATACGAAAAGACAAAAAAGGCAATATCTCCCGAGTGGTACCCGGGGGAAGCACATCAATCGTATGACTACATACGATCCGATGAAGAAATGCGAAAAGTTATGAGGTACATCAGATCACATCAAATACATCAAAACCTTCGCGCCGATTTAGTCCAACATTTGTCTCGTAATATTTAATTTCATGTTTTATTGTGATATTTTTAATTTCTCAAGTCTGTGTAATGGTTCTAGTTTATGAATAAAAGTTTTTCTATTTCGTGCGGTTACGTTTTAATTTCGTACGTTCGCGTTTTTATTTTCATTAGTTATGTTTATATATTTTGTAAAAAAAAAAAAAAAAAAAAGTTAATGTAATTGAAAGTGAGTGCCTTGTCCACATAAAAGTGAGTGTAAGTGAGTGGAAGAGAAAACTAATGTGGCGTTGATATGTAAGATGAGTGTGTCTTTACCTTGCCCTCCAGCCTAAAATAAGTTGAACACAGAATATTAAATGAGCTAATCAATTAGATGACATAGTTTTGTAGGATCAACAAAATTGAGCAATATGGTGCATAGAAAGTGTTTAAAACACACACACACGATTGCCAAGCTTGTTTTTAAAACTTGTGGGTCTAATTAAAAAATTACATTATATTGTGAGTAAATTACACGGATGGTCCCTAAGGTTTCTTCAAAGTTTCACTCACAGTCCCTGAAAGTTTAAAGTTGCATGGATAGTCCTTATCTCTGAAAAGAATAACACCTATGGTCCCTTATTTAACCGTTGTTAACTAAGTTCGTTATAATTTACACTTTTTGCCCTTTTGGTTAACAATCGTTGCCTCGTGGTCCTTTATCATAACCGGACGCTTATAATTTAAAGATTTTCAATTTAGGCACGCTTTTATACGTTTTCACGTTTTATTCGTTTGTTCGATTTTACACGTTTTCATCCGCTTTTATCGTTTTCATCCTGCTTTTATACGTTTCATCCTTTTTCTTATGTTTCCATACGTTTCATCCGTTTTAATACGTTTCCGCCGTTTGCTTATATTTTTACATGTTGGTCCTTTTATAAGTATTCATCCGTTTTCCTCCGTTTTATACATTTTCATACGTTTTATCCGCTTTCATATAATTTCATCCGCTGAACACGTTTTTTATCCATTTTCATCCGTTTTATACGTTTTCTATGTTCTCATAAGTTTTCATCCATTTTATCCGTTTTCTTATGTTTTAACACGTTTTCATCCATTTTATACGTTTTCGTCCGCTTTTATACGTTTTAATGCGTTTAATCCGCCTTTATACATTTTCTTATGTTTTATATGTTTCATACTTTTTATACGTAAGAAAAACAAAAGAAAACGATAAAACGGATAAAAGCAAATTAAAACGTATCGAAAGGACGAAAACGTATAATATTTAAAAAAACGTATAAAAACGGATGAAAACGTATGAGAATGTAAGAAAAGTACAAAAACGGACGAAAACGGATAAAAGCAGACGAAAACGAATAAAAATGAACGAAAATGGATAAGTACGTATAAATACGGATGAAAACGTATAAAAACATGCAAAAGCGAATTAAAACAGACAAAAACTAATAAAAACGGACGAAAACAGATAAAAACGTATAAAGACAGATGAAAACGTATTAAAATGGACGAAAACGAATAAAACATATGAAAACGAATAAAAATGGACGAACATAGATAAAAACGTATTAATATGGATGAAAATGTATAAAACGGACAAAACAAATAAAATGGATGAAAACGATAAAATATATGAAAACGATAAAATTGACGAACGGATAAAACGTGAAAAACGATAAAATCGAGACAAAAACGATAAAACGGACCAAAATATAAAAAATGTAAGCAGCGAAAACGTATAAAACGGATGAACACGTAATAAAAACGAATGAAACGCATAAAGCAGATTTAAAACGATAAAAACGGACGAAAACGTATAAAAACGGACGAAAACGGATGAAATCGTAAGAAAACGTATAAAAACGTGCCTAAATTCGAAAATCTTTTAATTATAAACTTCCGTTATGATAAAGGACTTACGAGGCAACGATTGTTAACCAAAAGGGCTAAAAGTGTAAATTATAACGGAACTTAGTTAACAGCAGTTAAATAAGAGACCATAGGTGTTATTCTTTTCAGAGATAGGGACTATTCATGCAACTTTAAACTTTCAGGGACTGTGAGTGAAACTTTTGACAAACCTTAGGGACCATCTGTGTAATTTTACTCTTATATTATATTTGGCCAATCAAATTTAAAACGAAAAAAATGCTAAATTACTAATGTTAAATTTCATTTTATAAACTTAGATTTAAATTTCTCCCAAAATTTATTTAAAAGTGTGGATTGGAAACTTAACTTTATGTTTGCTCAATGTATTACGTGTGTGTTTTTGCTAACAAAAAAACTTTATCACATTTAAAAAAAATTGATCTTACTAGCATAGTATTTAAACCATAGCTAAAACTCTATATTTGCTCTAAGATTATAGACTGGTATATATATAAGGTAGACAAAAAGATCAAATCCAAATCAAAGCCAAAATGGTAATAAAGGCGAATTCTTGACATCCTACCTAAGTTGACGTGTCTCTCGTCAAATCCTACGCCACTGCACCCATTGGGGAGGGTCTTCGCCAAACCACATGCCAAATTCTTGGCTTGAGCCAAATGATGGATTTTTTTTATTTTTTTTTTTTTTTTTTTTGCAATTTTCGATACTTTTCCTTTCATTTTTTGCTTTCCTTTTTTTTCAAACAACTTATACACTTTAATCAATTTTCACTTCATATAAACCTCTTTCACACAACGATTTTTACATAGAAATTGAAATCTTTCACTTACATTTCCACTTTCATATCACAATATATGAATATACAAATGATCCTGTTTTCAATAACGTTCTCGGGATGTTGCAACATCTAAACTCATCGTCTTTGTCAAATCCCGCTACACTTTCATCCGAAAACTCAATATCTTCCTCAACATAACCTCACTTTGCTCCGTTTGGTAGTCAATATATTATGCCACCATACACACCCGAGCAACATTATCTTCAACAGCAACAACTACTTCAGTCTTCAACAACAATATCAACATCTTTAACAAAATCCATTACAATTCTATCAAATACAACAAACACAACTACAACCACCACCACCACCACCACAAAAACCACAAACCGAACAAGCAACACAAAAAACTCGCAAAGAAAAAACGCAATGAAAAGGCAAAATACCCGCAAAAAAATAACCACAACAACTATAACTTTTCTCAAATTATGATGTCATTATTTGAATTATTATGTCATTTAATATTTCATTTCAAGTAAATTTACTTTTACGAGAAACAAGATTAGTTTAATCGTGTTAGAAGATAAACGCACACTCAACTCGTAACTAACTATAGACTATTATTAGTCTACATGATTCACGTAATTAATTTCTTTACGTAAATATTTTACGAGTTACATTTTTATTTTTTCCATTTTACGGAAACCTTGTACGTTTTACATTTACACGTATTTAACCTACGTTTTTAGGTTTTGACAACTTCTATGCGCTCTGTTAAACTTATCACTAGTTCATATGCTTGGATATAGTATATTGATAAGTTTTAACAATTTTTATAAGTTTTATATTTTTACAATACCCAGTTTTAAGTTTCGTGATTTAAATACTTAACGTTAATAATTACCAGGACCAAACTACACTCCGTAAAGTCAAGCTAATATCCAAAACTTCCCCACCTCCTCATTGGAGCCCTATGTGGCGTTTTTAAAGAGTCACCAAGCGACTTGGCTTGGTGAGATTACATCTACACTTAAATGATTACACATGTTTCTACAACTAGCTAAGTTATGTAAATATCTATAAGTCTTCACTTATCTTCATTCATTTGACTAAGAAAAACTCATTCATCTCTTTGTTTCCTCTCCTTGATCGATCCATCATTGTTAGGAATTAGAAATTCCAGGTATTAAAGAGTCGGTCACCTCAAGTATATGTAATCGTTAGAAAGCTCGTAGTCGTAGTTCCTTTAAGTCAAGTAGTATTTAGTTAAGTAACACCGTGGAGGACGGACGGGTCTTTACCCCGTATGCCCGATCCATGACCGTTGTGTGGCGTTTATTGTAAGACTATAAATACTCTCTACCTTCCAAGGTAGAGAGTTGAGCTCATAATAATATCTTTCACTTTCTCTCACTAAGTTCCTAAACCTCTAACTTTCTCTCTAGAATTCCATTCATACGCCACTTTGTGTTATGGTTTGATGTGTATGTGAAAACTAATATCCTACAATTGGTATCAAGAGCCATGGTTAGATCATATCTTGCACATCTTTGGATTTCTAGTGGTTTTAGGTGGTTTTGAGTTTGAAAACGTTTAGTGGTTTGTGTATCATTTGGTTGATTTCTTGTGTTAAAGCTTGGATTTTGTTAGTACTTTTATGTTTAGAATCATCACAAGTGTTTAGGTTTTCATTTGGTAAGCTTGAATCATCTTGGTTGGGTTGTTTTGGATTGAAAAGTGATGTTTATGTTGTTTTCATGCTAGCGACTTGACCTCACGGAGTTGTTTCTTAGTAGCGACTTACTTTGCAATTTTGTAGCGAGTTACGCTTTGGAGCTAGCGACTTAGGACTAGCGACTAACAAGACAAGTAGTGGACTCTCCACTACGGGTAGCGACTTGGTGTTAGCGACTTGGTGCAGAGCGAGTTGCTCTTTAGCGACTTGAATCTTTAGCGACTTGTCTAGCTTAATTGTCGCCAAAATTTTGCTAGCGACTTGAGGCTTAGCGAGTTACTACTTAGCGACTTGCATTTGTTTAGCGGTGCATTATCTTCTAGCGACTTGGGTGATTTTTACGGTTTCTCTTGATTTAGTAAAATCCGTGAAAGAATCTATTTCGGTTTAATCATAGAGTTATAAAATCCGTATAATCTGTTAACATGTCTACCAACGTTTCCACTATCATCTCCATGTTGCCGAGGATGTTCAAGCGGTGGTTGAGATACTCGTCCACCCATGCTTGATGATCGACTACGATTCTTGGGCTCAACGAATCAGATTGTACTGTCTTGGTAAAGAAAATGGGGTTAACATTCTCAAATCAATCGATGAAGGACCCTACCGAGTTGAAACTACTAGAGATATACTTGATACTAATGAAGATGGAACTCCTATTTACGGAATGGACGGACCAAAAATGTATGATGAGCTTGATGATAAGGAGAAAAGAGATTCGATGCGATATCGGGGCTTCTAACATTGTTCTTCAAGGTCTTCCTAAAGACATCTACAAGTCGATCAATCACAACACGAAGCAAAGGCGTATGGGATAATGTCAAGATGCTTCTCTCGTGTTCAATTAACTATGGAAGACAGAGAATCACAACTCTATGACTAATTTGAATACTTCAAGATGAAACCGGATGAGAGTGTCTATGAGTACTATGTGAGATTTCATAAGTGGTGAATGATATGAGGAACATCGAATGACTATGCCTAACATTCAAATTGAACTCAAAATTTGTGAACAACATGAATCCCGAATGGCACAAGTTTGTTATACGTGAAGCTCACTAAAGGATTGAAGAATACGAATTATGAGCAACTCTATGACTTCCTTCTTCGAATGAGAGACATATAGGTGATGATGAATATAATAAACATAAATATAATATATAAACGCGCGGAATCATCACCAACAACGGATCCATATTGCCATATGATCAATCAAATAAAACATAGATAAGGTTTATACCTTTGTAGCGTGATTACGTAACGAGACACCAACGACCACCACGAATGGAATCAAGAAACCAAAAGACCAATTAGGTTGGCCTTTCCCAATGTGTGAAACACACTACACGTCTAACAATCACCCTTTGATGCTAGTCTTAACCTTTGATCCAATCCTTGCACAAGACTACTCTTAGAATTATCAAGGAGAGAAAAACCAAAAAAACACAAAACCCTCTAGTGTGTGTGTGTTTTGGGCGTTCACCATAAGGGGAGGGGAGGAAGATTTGAAGTGCAAGTTGTAACCTCCCAATCAACATCAATTATCATCAATTAGCATTAATGCTAATTGATGTCAAATCATAAGTTACACATTAGGTCCTTCAAAGTCCAAATACGCCTCTTTACACCCTTATGTGACAAAGGTTATTTATAATGTAAATACGATAAATACATTATAATAATGGTGTCTAAGTGTATATGTGTGTGACCCCATAGGCTCACATATGACTAGCCATATAATTATTTATTATGACACGAGCATACTCCAACAGCTCCCACTTGCGACGTCATAATAGACAAGTAATTATACAAGCAATGGTTAGCGTCTAGCAACACGCCAATGCCCCTAGTGATATGTGAGGACAGTTTCTCAAACATTTCATAAAATGGTTTATATGTCATATATCCCTTTGTTTCAGATACCATGTTGAATATTAGACATGGATCAAAAGTCATTCTAATTGTTCAACTATTATGTTCTCGATCTTGATACTGAACAAGATTACCAAGTGAATTAAGATTCATCTTAATCTCATTTAGGTATGACCATACAAACATCTGCTCAAATCATCGAGGGCCCAGAGTATCTAACTCCAAACCATGTGGAGGAACAAATCCTATTTTGATTGCAAGACGTGTCATTCATGTGCTTCAAATCATTCACGATAGTGGCCTTTATAACTACCTTGTTCAGACAATGATTTAACCATATCAAGGAATGAAACTCACACATGCAAAACCTGCTTGCATCTCAAGTCTAAGGATAATAGACATAACCATTTTTGAGATTCACTATTTGACGCCGATCCATGCAGTGAATACTCGTAGGTTGGGTCAGTCCAATGCTCATCACCATGAACAACATGTGAGTTTGGCAAAATGGTCACCAACACACTCACAATTGTCTTAATTTAATGGTACTCCCGTACCGTCAACCGACAATGGACAAGTTTTGAATGAAGAAAATCATTCATGGATTTAAACATGCAAATATAGAATACAGTTGATATAAATGAAAACGATAATAACCATTAAATCAATTCATTATAAAATATAAACTGCTTAGCATTCCATTATCCAAATACTATAAACAGATATGCATAAGACTACATATAGATCAGAAACCGGTGTTCCCACCATGATCAAATTATGTTGTTCAAGACAACAAGTAGTCATCTGAGTAAACCTTGAGAATACTTGTTTCAATATCCATGAAAGGTATGATGATTGTGCATTCAAGTACAATACGAGTATTGTAGCAATGCATTCCATAGGGTGTTTGACACTAGCAAAACACCTACTAAAGTCATTCATCTAAACAGTTTCTCAAGCGTAAAGTATTCTTATTCTTTAATGTATAATACATTAATGCTCTCGATCGAGCACATCTAGTCAACAATGTCATCATTCATGATGATATGCTACCATGACTAGGTTTGAGCATCATTTCGATTAAATAAGCATCAATGTATGCAAATGTAGCAGAGATCCCCAAATATCCGTAAATGTTGAACATATATTTGGTCCTTTGAAGGTCCATTAGAATGTTCGTTTAACAATTATCTAATGACATTCACTTAGATATTTGTTGTTATCAATCATCTTGCATTCATGCAAATGATATAATTAGTCCAATGCACAATATGATATACATAATGAATCCTTTAGTTAAACTTAAGGTTTCTATTCATGCTTTCAATCTCATTAGGTAAGATTGATTATTGAGACTCCTCTCAATAATGTTTCATATTGTGTCAGACTTAATAACCGCTTATGTTTATTCAAACAAACATATGTAACAAGGTTGCATGTTTTATGTTCTAAAACTCTCAAGAGAAACTTCATTCCAAACTAAGGAAAAAATTCTAGCTTAGATGGAATAATGTTTCTAATACGTTATCAACATATGAGATTTAAGAAAATAAATACAGTGCTCCACTTGCTCTTAGTGTACTTAGTCTTGATCTTATTTTAATCAAAATCAAATTAATGATTTTATGGTAAACTAAAGATCTTAGCTCGGAGATGCATTATCTAATCCACACTTGGATTCTTGTATCTTGTAGACATAATAAAGATTATATATATTCACAAACCCTTTTGAATACACATCGTCCTAGCAAATGTATTCAATAAGAAAAGAGTTTTGAAATCCTATTGTCACATTTCATGAAGATAAGTATGACAATTCACCATCTTTATACATTTAATATTTACTGGTAGGTAGATTTAATCATAGTCAATTTCTTGAGTATGAGTAACCCATTTCACTACTTGTGAATTAAATGTGTACAAGTTGTCCTTTTGAGTCTTCTCATTGAGAAACTCATTTTAACCTCATGAGTCTAACCGATTTGGTAAGAGATCAATCAAGCTTCAGTGAGTGATTGTCTTCCACGGATCGCATCTTATCATTCATAGCTTTGAGCCATTCATCGATTCAAAATCGATAATGCGACTCTTAGTTAGCGAGTTCACAATGACCCTTATATCCCTTAGCATTGATATAAGACTATATCATTCAGTGCAGAAGTTTCCTTCGGATCTATGAATGAGAGATATCATACTATGGTTTAACATATGCATGTTTAACCTTAGTGTGACATCGACAAGTGTACCTAGAAGGTTGTGTATATTAGTTCTTGAACAACTTCAAGATCTAAAGGTGCTCCCACTTGCTTTGTACATAGAGACTAATCTCTAGATACACTGACATCTTGAGAAACAATAAATTGTTTTCAATTGGGACATCCAAAATACATTAGTAGTTCTTGACTTGGTTTGTTAATTACTTACTCTATAGTATTTAACAAATTAAGAACTTTAATCAAGACATAATGGAATTCATCCCATTCCATAACACAATGGCGTCTTAAATACCTTCGATTGGAACCATATTGAGTGTACCCATGGCACATTCAATTTTCTAACCTTAATTCTTTGGAGGTAAGAGAGTTTAAGTCATCAAAGATCAAACAATATCAATAGAGTTTGATTTTCCATGATGGACATACCATAATAATGTGGTATTCCATGAGGATTGATGTTGTGAGACTATCTCACAACTCATTAGATGAACTTATACTCTTTGGCTTACGATCCGCCAACCAAGTCAAACCGGATGGCATCAATAGTGTTTTCACTTATTGCATACTTAATTTATAAGTTGTTGACCAAGTCAATGACTTCATGTGCATGTTTTGACTAGAAAACATAAACATTTAATATTTTACTATCGTCATCGTCATTAACAATTTAATGACTTCATGTACATGTATTTAACAAGAATACATAACAAGTTAACGTCTTACTTTACGTTATAAGTCTTTCAACAATTAACGAGACTTGATGTTTAAGTCTTTTAAGAGACCTAAACATATTCAAGTAAAGCAATTTAGAGTGCCGACTCTTGGCCTCAATAGTAATTTCAAGTTAATTTCATACTTCAAGATTATGACTTTACAATATACATAATCATATTTCTTGAACAATTCGGTGAATATGTTGAAGTAGCTTTGATATTATCTTGACATTTGTTCTAATTAGGGCAACTTACATTTTATGTAGAAGTCCTAGTAGAATATTAGTTTTCTTACCTTGCGTCAAGAAAACTATTAGTCATATTGTTATATGTTGTATCTTGCACACAATGAAGATTTCTCCACTTGTGCATGGCACAACATCATGCGTAATATGACATTATGTCACGATATGATTTTATACAAAATGAAAATATAGATATGTAGAACTTTATTGTTTTAATAATGAATCATGCATAACAATTTATTGATAACATTTCAGGAAGCAACATCAGGAACGTGACAAGTTATCTAATAAAATTCATGCAATGGTTCTTATATAAACTATGATGCTTCACGTGTGGAAAGTAATGTATTATTTTAAGACAATCAAGAAATAATATGGGCAATGATCTGCGCAAAACCGTCAAGTTTTCTCACGCAAGCAAGAAACTTAAAGCAACTTAAGCACGGATGCAATGAAGATCCGAGGAGTATAGGGTTTCCCGGTCGTTATGTCCCAAATGAGCTATGCAATGGATTATCAAGCGATAGTGATCGCGAGATTTGAACGGAAAAGGAGATTTGGAATTATTATAACTACGGAAAAGGACATAAACTACAAGGGCTAAAATGAAAATTAAAGGAAATTAAAAGATAAAATCTATTAAATAAACGCTATCACTATATTTAAAATGATGTTTTCTATGATTTTATAAAATAAAATAACTTAAATAAACTATTTTAACTAAAACGTAAACTTAAATTATCTAAAAGCGTAACTTAAAATGAAAACGTACGTTATTTATAAAAATTACTGTTGGGCGCAAGATAAAACGTAAAATTTGTGAAATAAAGTCCTATTGAATGTAAAAACAATTTTCCTCGTACTACATGACAAAAGAAAATTTTAGGAAAAAGTCGGGTATTTTTTAGACTTTTATTTTATTTATTACAATTAAAACTATAAACTAGAAATTAAATGATAAAAATATTAAACTTATTTAGAAAATTTCCAAATTTTCCTGAAAACTATCTTGAACTAATAAGAACTTAATAAAAATGAGTGCACTGAAAAAGCTATAGAGGAGAAGCTCCTAATAAGCTAAACATAAGGAATAAGCTAACAACCTAAATGTATTTAAAACAATGACATGATACAAAGAGAACAAAAGTACCACGCAGCTCAGATGGTTATGATGGGTACTCTGTGTGCGTGGACTGCAGCCCAAGAGGTCACAGGTTCGATTCTTGCTTCAGTCACTTTTTTGCACTTATTCTTATTTTTACTTTTTTTCTTTTACAACTAATATGGGATAAGTTTAGCCACTTTTTAACAACAACTATACCTGCAGAAAACTTTATAGTAAGCTGTTGATAAAAAAATTAAGCCAAAGGGCTGTTAAAGGGGCGTTTGGAATAGGGGCTGCTAGGAGCTTTTAGGGGCTTAAAATAACTAGCGCAACCTCAAATGAAACTACCAAACCGAACCCTTAGCTAAATCCTATGATCCGGAGCTTAAATCACCTAAACTTAAAAGGATTTCATTGTTCTAAATGGAAACAAGCAGGTTCTTAATTCAAAGAAAATCCTAAGCTAAAATGGAAACACAAGCAATGGAAATTTACAACTAAGCACTTAATTAGCTAACCCGGATCTAAACTAATCTAAAGCATTAACTAAGCATTAAAAAGCCAAAAAGAAAAGTAAAAAAAAAGGACAGGTTGCTGTTGTGATGTTGCTGTTGTGGGCAGATTTTGAGTACAAATTTAAGCTAAGCTATACTATCCTAAGTGACAAATAAGCTATTGAAATATGAAGATGGGTATGTAGGATGCAAGAAAAAGCACTTTGGACAACATTTTGACCACCAATAAGCTGTGAAAAAGTAGTCGCAAGCAATGACAAGCTAATCTATTTGGAACAATGAGATGTAAAGCAATTTTGTGATTTTTTATAAACAAAACTTGCAACCTTAGTAAACTTAAGCTAAACTCAACTTTAAAACTTGCTCAAACCTTGAAACCACTTTGACTTTAAATGTCAAAGTGGGTAAACTGATTCTTTGACCTCGAATAAGCTTAAACCAAACACCGGTTTACAAAACCAAAATGCATTAAAACTACAAAACCTAATGAGATTATGTCTAAAACTGATATTAAGCTTACTCAAACAACAATTTTAAAACAGAAAGTGAACCCAACTGATTTGACTCTCAAATTTTACCCGTTTGACTTATGTTGACTTTTTCCAAAACTGCTTAAAACTTAAAGGTAAACTTATAAAAAGCTAAGATAAGCTTATATAAGCTTATTTGAGCTTAAAAATAAGCTGTTATGGTTTTGAGCATATGAGTTTGAAAATCACAATTGCAACAGTAAGTAAGAAAAATGAGAAATGAACACAACTTTTAATTGAGGCTTAGAATTAGATTGAATCGATAAGATTACTTGAAAGTGATACAAAGAAATGAAATTACAACATTTTCTCTTGAACTAAGACATTTAGGTAAAAAAACGACATTAAAGGAAATAAATAAAACTAACTACTTTCTTCAATGCTTCTTTCTTCCTCCTTTTATACCCAAAAGCTTCTCTCCTCATCCGAATAGTTCCCACTGGTTCCGAGCTTTAGGGTGACTTTTGTAGATTTTGCCATTTTGTCAATTATGGCGGGAATAATGGATTTGAGCGATTGAGGTTGAGTAAAGGCTAAAGGTGCATTTAATGTAGTTTGGGTGAGGTGTTGGTGGGGGACAAAGGAGGGATAAGGTGATGGAGGGGTTGAGTGTGCGGGGTGTTGCGAGGCTCAGTGGAGAAGAAAATGGCTTGGCGCCAAAGGGTGTTAGTCAAAACCACTTTGGTAGGCAATATATATTGGGGGTCCAAAATGGCTTTTGACGGGGGTCGAGAATTGGGTAAGGGTCAAAAATGGCTTTTAGGTTTTAATATTGGAGGGGCCTAAGGTGTAAATTCTGAAACTTCAAGTACCTAGGCTGCTAATTCTGAAAAGTTTCTCCAAGGACTAAAACTGACAATCTCAGAAAGTATAAGGACCAATCTTGCCATTTTACCATTTTCCAGGGGCTATTTCTGCCATATTTCAAACTTGAAGGACCATTCTTGTAATTTTCTCAAACTTTTGATATTTTTCACCAAAGGACTAAATTTGACAAGTTATGATTTAAAAAGGACCTTTGGTGACTTTACTTTGAAATTATGTGCTCGGGGACTGTTTTTGACAACTTTTGAAACTTGGGGACTAAAGCGCAATTTTGCAAATTTGATATGTTTTCACCGATTTTGATATTTTGCATTTAAAACTCATAAAACACCGATTTGTGATATTTTGATCATTTTGATGTGTTTATGAGTGTTTTCGAGATAATTTGCAGTTTATTTTGTACAAAATGATGAGTATTTACACACTCATCGAGCAACCTTCAAGGTAATAAAGATTACGGCTCCCATTGGATTAGACAACATTACATGTGTTTCGTCACCGATATTAAAGTCACATAGCTCCCATTGGATTATACAACATCATAAATGTTATGTCACCCGGAGACCGAGTGTCAATTGGATACTTTCCTTCTTTCTTTGAATATCTACATTATTGCTAATGTGAGTCACTTGGACTAGTAAACATGTACTTAGATATTCAATGAAGTGCATCAAGTTCTAACATATAGATGACGGGCTAGCCATCATTGATATTTTAACTTGAAAATAGGCATGCAATTCCTCCATAAGGTCTATTTTACCACAAGGGTGTTTAGTACCTTATTAGGTTTATTGGGTTAAGATAATTGCTAGGTAATCATGCTAGTAATTGTCTTTACCATTTCTTGGTTTATTGATATTTCCATCTTCTAATTATTAAAACTCATATTATTTTGGTAGCTATAGAAAACGTGTTCTCTAGTTATCCAAATATCTCATCTTACTTCAATGTTTGAACCGAAACTAGGGTTATAAAACAAACTTGAAAGAATAAGATGTGCAACCACACTTAACCGCTTTGACTTTTGCAAGACATCACGATTTCTAGAGTGGGTGTGCTTTGAGTTTGATTAGAATTAGGACAATTCAAATATTCCTATTATTGTATTTCCTCATAAAGAAAACAAATAGGAACAAGTCTCTTTCTTACAAGGAAAGAAGTACTTAGTTTGTCTTTATAACAAGAAAAGAACAAACTTTTGTTTACGGATGTGATGCATTATATCATTAATATGAATTTACAAAGTTTAATTTTTAGTATTTTCGATAATTATCCTTTTACAAATTAATTACCCCATGTTTAAAACAATTAATTTACGAAAAAAGGCTAAGATCCACATTGTGCTTCTACTATCACATCAGTTGATCTGCTAGCAATAGTAGATTCAATTGGTAGGCGACGATCACCAATTGCATTACATGTGCAACTCTTAGATCCTTATGGGACTCATGGCACTAGTGAACAAGCATCTAGTGTCAAGTAGGCATGTTTAGTCCCATCCTTGCCTCGGTCAAGGTCTCACCGCTTAACTCGATTAAGTCATCCAATTTGAGAGCGTGCGAAAATATATCTAGGTCCCACGCATAGACAATAATCACCTTGGGTTACAATTCAACCTAGGTCCCACGCATAGGCAAAAAGTAATTGCAAGTGTTCTCAAGCGATTGGACGGCATGACTTAAATTTGTGACGGGTAAAATATGTTGATGTGAATCAAAAAGGTGTCTGAAAAAGCATGCATTCATTCTTCGTAGCACAAGTTAAAAACTCTTCTTAACTTTAAGTCTAATCATTGTTTTAATTTATGTGTGTCAAGTTGTCCATATTCAAGTCTAATATACAACCTATGTGGATTATAAAGAGATAGGACAATACATAAATCGAATAACATACATAACAAGTTAAGTGTTATTATTAAAACAATGATTTTAAGTTAAATCCATATTTAAACTTAGTTAAACTAAATCATAAGATTTAGTTTGAAAATGGTTTGTGTTGCGTTTTAAGTTTTAGAAAACAATTTGCAAGTTATATACATTCACAACATACATAATAAGCAAACAACCAACACACAACCATAATATGCAAAGCCTCAACCGATGAAAGAACCTATGCTTGGTCTCGTGAGCCATCACGAGAACCAAGAGTCATCTAGGGACATAAACCACAACCACACGGAGGACTCCCACTTGCTCCAAGACCTAGCAAGGACAAGTAGAAGCCCATAATGCACATGAAAAGTGAATCACCAGCCCAGAATTTCTGCATTCGAGGCCCAAATGGCCTAGAAGGAGTCATCCCGAGCTTAGCACCAAACTACAAAGTTGTGGGCCCATGAGTTGTCTACCTGCAAAAAATTTGGTTAAAAATACGCCACCAATCATCGGAAACGCCGTTTACTGCAGCTTGTACGAGCAGCCATTTTGCATCTTTATGTCTTTTATGCTTCGCCATTCCATTCCAAGCATCGGTTACAATATATAGAATGTAAATACAACTAATCTACTATCTATCTATTGTAACATGCCCAAACAATGGCAAAACCAAATTAAAATTCATACATAAAAGCCGAAACAATGGCAAACCCCAAATAACAAGAAATTAACGACAATCACAATCATTCATAGCACAAGTGGTCTAGGTTTTCATCGGCTTTGCATATACACATAATAATACCATAAAATTATGATCATAATAAGGTGTTGGCTAATCCCATGAGCAAACATGCATGTATTTGCCATGGGAACAATTTAAATAGCATGAAATAAAAGATTTAGCCAACGAATCGAAGAAATAATCAACAAGAATTAAAACCCCGATTGGTACGCGAGTAAAATGGATTTAGGTTCTCAAACCTACTGAAATTAGACCTTCAAAAAATCATTTTACCACAGAAAATTAAGCCTTAGGGGCTGTTTTCAAAACGTTTCAAGAATCGATTAAAACAACGCGATTAAAGCCATTTTTAGCGTACCGAACACAATGTTTAATTAACGTATGCGAAACCAATGGCCATAGGACCAAAAATCACAGATGTTTATATTACTAATAACATTCTTAATCCATGAAAAAATGGAGCCCTCGGGGCTGATTTGAAAGTGGTTACAAAAAACACTTAAAAACACGCGTTTTGACCATTTTTTCGCATACCCGATAATCATATGGCACATATGATGGCTCGTGATACCACTATAGGTGATGATGAATATAATAAACATAAATATAATATATAAACGCAGCGGAATCATCACCAACAACGGATCCATATTGCCATATGATCAATCAAATAAAACATAGATAAGGTTTATACCTTTGTAGCGTGATTCCGGTAACGAGACACCAACGACCACCACGAATGGAATCAAGAAACCAAAAGACCAATTAGGTTGGCCTTTCCCAATGTGTGAAACACACTACACGTCTAGCAATCACCCTTTGATGCTAGTCTTAACCTTTGATCCAATCCTTGCACAAGACTACTCTTAGAATTATCAAGGAGAGAAAAACCAAAAAAACACAAAACCCTCTAGTGTGTGTGTGTTTTGGGCGTTCACCATAAGGGGAGGGGAGGAAGATTTGAAGTGCAAGTTGTAACCTCCCAATCAACATCAATTATCATCAATTAGCATTAATGCTAATTGATGTCAAATCATAAGTTACACATTAGGTCCTTCAAAGTCCAAATCGCCTCTTTACACCCTTATGTGACAAAGGTTATTTATAATGTAAATCGATAAATACATTATAATAATGGTGTCTAAGTGTATATGTGTGTGACCCCATAGGCTCACATATGACTAGCCATATAATTATTTATTATGACACGAGCATACTCCAACAAGACATGCCATGTTTGAAAAGATGATTCTTAATCAGTTCAAAACCAACCGAGGAGAGACTAGCTCATCTAATGACTCAACCGCCTTCTACTCAAACATCGAATCACAACCAAAGCCTCACAAGTCATACCCATGGGTAATGGTAATCACAAACTCATTCCCGATCCCATGTTCAAACAAGGCGATCTTTGATGCACACGTGGGTAACATCATTAACCAACTAGCTCTTACGATTAGTCAAAACATGAATTTCTCCCACAAACCAACAACAACCTCGAGCGACATCTAACCCACACAATCAAGCTCTTGTTAAAGATGGGAGGATCGTGGTGCAACGATTCGGGAAAGACGGTATGATCCGGGAAGAGGTGGGTGGTAGAGGTTATGTTGGTAATAAAAATCGAGGAAGGAATGGTAATCAAGGTCAAGCTAAGCCGATTAAATGTTATAAGCGTGGTGGTGAGGACACATTGCAAGGGCTGTACATCTCCAAAGCGTCCATGAATCGCCGATTACTTGAGATAAGATGTCGCTTGTACAAGCTCGGGATAATGGTCTTGCTTTGGATGAGCAGAATTGTTGTTTCTTCTTGAGGCAATGCCAAGACCTATGATGCGAGATGTGGATGAGCGGCCTATTCGATAGATAGGTCACAATCATCGAATGCCTTTCAAGTCGGCGATTGTGATGCATACGACTGATGTGGATGATGGACCCTCGCACACATAATTTTTATGGCTAGCATTTCTCCAATGGTTTCTCCCAAGGTCTCTTCTTCACCACTGGTGGCTCATCCAAAGACAAACTCATCTCGGAGGTACTAAAACTATCGATGACGATGTGCAGCAGATGCATGACAAAGTACAATCAATCGAAACTCTTGAATTAAATGTTGAAAATATGGGTAATATCAACATTGTCCCATATGATCAATATGAAACAAAGTGAAAGTGAAGTTGTACCAAGTGATGCATCTTCTGCGATCAACAATGACTATGTTTTGATGAATACACCGCATGTGCCTCGATGATTACGTAATTTGAACTTAATGCCTATAAAGAACGTGTTGCTATTTATGAACAACGTGCAAAATTTGAGTTGACCACTCGTGAGCGTGAAATGGATGACCAAGTGCACAATCATTAGAAAAGTAATTTTAGAGAAGAAGTATTAAAACAAGAATTAAATTCCTTGCAAGAAAAGCTTTCTAAAGCGCTAAGCAAAAACAAGAACTTCAAGAAAATGTGAAAATGCTCAAGCAAGAATTTAATGCAAAGGAATCAAAACTTTTGAGAGATTTTTCTAATATGAAAACTTTGAAAAACAAACTTGAAAACAAGTTGTACATACAAAGAAACACCATTCAAACTGCTCACATGATCACTAAGCATAGAGTTTTAAGCGATAAGCATAGTGTTCCCATTATAGATAAGCCCAACCCTGAGTATGGAAAGATAGCAAAAGCAGCTCAAAGTGTGATCTATGATGGCAATGAGATTCTTAAACCTAGACAAAAACCTAGTTGCGTTGAGTGCAATCGAGGATGATAAGAAATTAGATGAAATCACTAGGAGAAGATGAATAAGAAACTAAATGATCCTAAATGCAAAGAGAAAAAGTAATTATCACTCCCCATGACTACAAGAAGGAAAACGGATTTCCTTGAACAAGTTTAAGCCTCGAGACATTGTTGACTCCGAACAAGTTTTCGGAAAATGGATTTAGATAAGCGAAAAGTCGAAAATATTGTTGAAACAAACCCTCCCTCGGAAAATGTCTAGAGCGACCGTGTATCCTCCTAATACACCAATGCATCTTGTTCGAGAACAATTGCCACTAAAAGCAAGACCTTAATTAGCCAATATGTTATATTTCAACTCTTTGTTGATTTTGAGAAAACTTGCAAGAAAAGGATCACACCATTGGTATAATCGGAAGGAGAAAGGGGTTTGAGCAAATGAAAGAATGTTATTTAACGAGGTCATGCCTTTCTTTAAACTTCTAAAAGATCACTTTGAGAGTCTTAAAAGGGATAGAAAGCGATATTAAGGGAATGGAAAAGGAATTTGATGCAATGATAGTTGAAGTTAGTGACTATGAGCGTACACTAAAATATAATGAGATTGAGAGGAAGAACCCGCATACATTAAATGAGACTCTTATTCTTGAATGTATTGCTCAAGATATGTTTTCAACGCTTCAAATTGCTCTATTAATGCTTCCCAATTTCATGAACTATCATTGCCCCGAAAGTCTCCCATGATCGTGTCATTGAGCTTGAAAAACTAATTATAAACTAAGCGAGAAAATTGAGCTGGATGATCACGACAATTTGGTTAAACATTTTTCTAAACTAGAAGTTGAGCATTTTAATTTACAACTAAAATATCAACATCTAAAAGAAAATGTCAAAACTTCAAATATCAAGACATCCTCGGATGCTCCGAGTTTGATGCGGTTTTCAAATTAACAAACGTGATGAATGATTCAAGCTCATTGCAACACGATCGAAAGTTGAAAGCCCAAATCTCTTAATTAAAGGGTCAAACGAACAATATGGCAGCTCCCAAATGCCTCCTCCTTTAGACTCTCGGAATTCTCAAACGTTTCATCTTCAAAACCTAGTAAATGCATTACAAAAGAAAATAAAGTTTTCTAGAAGAAAATGAAAAGGTTAAACGTCATTTCAATGAGTTATTTGAATCAATAAAGGTCACTCGTAACAAAAATAATAAACAAATAGCTTCATTGCAAAAGGAAATTGAGAATCAAGAGTCGGTAAAAGGAAAATGCCTATGACCAATGGGGAGAATGGTGTATCAAAGGGTCACTCTTGTAATAAATATGCTTTGTCTTTGAAATATGTCCCTCCTCATCTCAGGAACAACAAACTTGCTGTTCAAACATACTTCTCATCCCTTAAGGATTGCCTAGGTGAGATTGTTGAAGAGGATAAGTTAGAGAAACCTCATGATAATGCAATTGGACATACATGCTTATATGCCAAACGATCTCAAGAAATCTTAGAATGCTTGATCACAATATGCCCAAAGTCATTAGGTGAGAGAGTTAATCCTTTGATTCCATGCTCGATGCCTGATGCCAAGTATGATATTCATTCGATTCCCAATGTTTTGAATGTGAACCGTAGTGTGCCTTTAAGTAGTTCGATTCCGGAGATCCGATGCTAAGAAAGAGAACTCAGTGTGCCTTCTAGGAGTACAAATCTCAAGTACTTCTAGTTTTAAGAAAGTGAACCTTAGTGTGCTGCATGTAGTTCAGATCAAAGACATCTAAACAGTGATGCAAAGAGTAGTAAAACCAACTAATGTTCCCATTCCTCTACAGGAGTAATCGGTGACATTAAAGGGAGCGGTCAAAGTCTCAAGACAATACAAGGAATGATAGGACCTCTGAAGCTAAGAATGTGCAACTGGAAAAGAGTAGAAGAACAATCTAGGAACTTTAAGTTTGAACCGAATAAAACGAATCGTGTTGATTCTAGTATTAGCCAAAGGCGTCTTGTAATTAATTCAATTCGATACTATTTGCAAACCTTGTATTGATGTCTCGCTTGAATTCATTTCTAATCATGAATGTGGTGTTAATGTTACGCTAATGATGTTAATTGTCCGATTAATATTGTTAATGCTAAAATTCATACTAAGAAGGCTAAAAGGCAAAACGAAGAAAGTTAGAAAACAAAGGAAACCCACAAGAAGAACATTGAGAAGATAGGCTATTATTGGTTACTGTTGGTCATAAGACTAATCGGACAATGCCCACTAGAAAATGGATGCCTCTTGGTAGAACTATTCCTTAAGAAGTGAGCACACCGTGAGCAGTGGCTATCTGAGACACTAATCTTGCATCTATTCACAATGATTCCATTGCCTTATCTTTTGATATGAATGCTTCTATTTCGATGTGGGTGTTCCAACCATTGTTACTAACCAAATGGAACCTATTATTGCATGGAGATCCCAATTATCCGCTTATCCATTCTTGTCTCGTGTTCAGCTGCAGATCGTTCAAATCGTTACGTGGTACCGGACTCATCTTGTTCCAAGCATATGATTGGCGACCGTCACGGCTCATGAACCGTGAGTAAATTCATCGACGATTAGATTTGGGAATGATCATT
>CM040239.1:86305393-86326491 GCA_022545495.1 Chrysanthemum lavandulifolium | reverse complement strand
CCTCTTAAAGGAGAGATCACCACTTTGAAGACGTGCAAGCTCAAGTCCATGAGTTGCCATGCCGTCATCATCAAGACAACTAAGGTTCTCTTGTTGATAGTTCTTCCTTTTGCCATAGACGTTGGGTTGACGGCATTAGTGAAGAATGCCGAAAGTGTCAAGATGAACGCATTAGTGAAAGATGCTCATCATTCATGTCAAAGCATTAGTGAAGAATGCTCAAGGTGTCAAGACGAAGGCATTAGTGAAGGGTGCCAAGCGTTGTTTCAAAGGAATTAGTGAAGGATGCCGAAGAAACAAATCAAGTCGCATTTGGGAAGAATGCCTAGGTCGTATAATTGATGAGGTGCATCGTTATACATATAAGTAGTTGTTTATTTCCAAGGATGGTGATATCCTTGATGATGTTATAACAAGGAGTAAATCTCCTTGATATTAGGTGTTGTGTTGTGAAGGGTAGTAGTTCCTCCATAGTAATGGAACTAGGTGCCTAGCCTAGTACCTAATAAACGGTAGGCGACGTTGTGATAGGATTAGTTCTCCTAAGGTGTGAAAGAACTTGGTGGTTATCCTAGCACCGTATAAAGAGTAGGCGGCGTTGTGTTAGGTGTGGTTCACCTTGGTGTGAAAGAACTCGGTATTTAGCTTTGTACCGGAAAAAGGTTAAGCGACGTTGTGAAGGCTTCTCCGCCATAAGGAGTTGGTGTAGTGCTTAAGAAATCTCGAGTAGGTGACTCGGGGAGTGGAGTAGGGCAAGGAAGGTGTCCTTGTAGCAGAACCACTATAAATAACTTGTGTCGTGGTGATGTGCTTTACTCTTTATCTTTCATTACACGCTTATATATCTATCTATCAACGTCCAACATAAACTACCAAATAGATTGACATAAGTCGATCTAAATATTTAAAAGGAAGTTTTAAATTGGTAAAACCATTCAACCCCCCCTCCTTCTAGTTTTCCACAATTGGTATCAGAGCTTCGTTACGAAGTTTCTTAGAGTATGTTGTACTTTAAAAACTTGATACGATCCATGTATGTTTGAAAACTACAAAGAAGGATTATTTTTTGTCACATTTTAAAAAATCATTATGTTCCTTATTGTTGGACAATGATAGAATGTTCTAACATTTTTTTAAAGCATTATCCATACTTGGATTTGGAGTTACCAAGAAGATCATAAAGAATTTATCGAAACATTTCTTTTCGCAAAAAGAACGTTTAAATATTCCTACAACATAAATCTGGAGATTCCAAGAAGATCACAAAAACATCTAAATACTTCTTTTATTAAAAAGAATATTTGGCAAAGTTATGATCTCTTAATTACTTACATTTATTGTTATTATCAAAATGTTAGTTGCATGATTTATTAGAAATTGTTCTTGTAGTTTTTCATTTTATAGTCCCTATCAAATTTGTTTTCTCCGACTTATTTAAACTATATTACCAACTCATAATAATGATATCTTAGTTATATGATAACATCAATCATTATTCATCACAAAGGATTTATTGACACTTCATCTATGTCAATTAATATCCATGTGAAACTTCTTATGTTATAATAAATGGGATTTTATTATAATGTTTGAAAGCTTCCCAAGAATTATGACTAATTCTTAAAAGGAACCTCGTCTAATAGGAATAGTACTTAATCTTCAAAACCTCAAACCACAAGTTTTAGAACCTTAACACCAAAACATTAGGCGTTTTAGAACTCCTAAACCATAGTTATCAAGGAATGTTTGAGTGACTTTTCTTTGTTATGCCGAATCCTCGGTTTATACAAGCCGGATCCCAAATGAGAGGATCCGGGATCCGTGCAACGTAAGACAGTATAAGCTAAAAATGATCATTGTGGATGTTCCACAATCATTCTCACCTCAAGACTCACGAACAAGAACTCAGTCTTTGTTCATAGGAGCAAATTGATCATTCTTCTCAAGGCTTAACAATCACTTGTGTAAGTATAATCTTCAAGACATTGTTAATTTAATTCCTTGATTCTTAGAATTACAATATCTTCATCTTTAAGAGTTGGGTTCAAATGGTTTTATCATAATTTGTCACCACATTGTTTTCTAAGATAATCTAAATCAAAGAATTAACATTGTTAATACAAATTAAACACATTTCGTGAACTCAACAAAGATGATGAGAGCAAAATTGTGATTAAACCCTCTAGGTTACTATTCACCATTAACACCACATTGTGTTTGTATTATCTAGGAACAATCATGCCAAGCAACAAGCAACAAGATTACCAAGACACCGCTCACTACATACCCATGTACCATAGGAAAGATGGTTTAAGTCCGGACAATAGGAAAGCGTTTAAGTTGCTTGAAAGGAGACTCTTTCATGAAGGTAGAGTTGTTGATCCATCATTTCTTGTAAATGCCGACATAAGGGAAGTTTTTGCAACTATTGGGTTTGATTGTTTATTGGATATAAACGAGCAAATTTGCCCGTTCTTTGTGCTTGAGTTCTACAAGACTATGGGTATAATTAGAAATGATGATGGGTCCATCTCAATCGAATTTACCATAAATGGACATGAGTACACTCTTTCACTTGAGGAGCTTGGAAGAATTCTAGGTGTTACATATGATGGCGTTTGTATGTACTCAAATGAATGGTCTTTGGAACAACTACACACAATGGTTGATCAACATGATATCTATAACACTTTGATCCCAGAAGCAACCACGGTGAGGGACACCGTGTTCATGCCAAGAGTATCACCATCAAGAGTCACAAGGAAGTCAAAAGTGATCTATAGGGATCCTTTTCAAATGGAGCTTTCGGAAATGTATGGGTTGCATAAGAAATGGGAAAGTGTGATAAGAGAAAATGTGGTATGCCTAGTAGGAAACAAGGACCACCCCAACGCATGTCTAAGCTTCATGATCTATTGCCTAGTGACCAATACTCGGTTTAACCTTGCCTACTACATGTTCAAGAGGATGGCAAGTGTGAGAAGCATGGACAAGATGGTACTTCCGTATGCAATGCTTCTAACCCGTCTTGCCAAATTTATCTTTGCATTAGACCCCTCTCCACAATCCTTTGATCATAACTTTTGTAATAAGGTCATCGTACCATTAACCGAGGGTAGAACAACAAGGTTTATGGTGGAAGGCAAGAGGCCACATCCACCCACAGATTCCTCGGACGAAAGGGAGAGACAAGGAGAAGATGAAGGGAGTAGTAGCAACCCACTCGAGAATATTGATCTTGACCCCTTGGAATACATTAACCAATTGCCAAACATCCCCAATGAATCACTCGAATGGCAACAAACCAAGGGAATCTTCAAATGCTTTGTCAATTTCTTGAGGAAGAAGAAGTGAAGATGGTTTGATAAAGAGTGGAGGACGGGTGAAGAAGTGAAGGAGGAAAAGAAAGGTAAAGTCTTAGGACTCAAGTTCATGATGAACAATTTCAAACAATGGTTTGTAAACAATTTAACTATGCTTGTAGTATGTAGGTATTGCCATATTTTGGCACTAAACATCCTAACTTAGGTATTTGGAAAATGAGATTTTACGACCTCTTGGTGTGGTCGTCGTCACTCATTCTAGGAATTTCAACTTTTCCTACTTTGATATAAATTATATTAGTTGTGTTCTTGCATTTAGTCCCTATAGAAACAAATAGGAAAAGCATTTACTATAAAGTGCAAAGTTGCATTTTCCGAAAGCTTTCGATCTGCGGTTGGCGGATCCCGCTTTTGAACTAGCGGATCCTCCCATAAGGGAACCGCGGGATCCAGATGCACCGATGTGCAAAACAGTTGGCTACATCATAATAGTCCACTAGATCACCTCAAACAAGTCAAACATAAAACACAAGAGCCAACTAAGTCTTCCGCTAATAGTTGAAAACCTCACTCTCATCCATGGCTTATCTAGGATATATTTTCGAAATATTTTTTTTCAACTAGTCAAAACTCACCATAATTCCGCTCCAACACTCACACATTATCTATCACATTTGATAACACTTAGTTTGGTCTACCATTCAACTTTAAGCAAATTGATCTCAATCATCTTTGACTCAAAATTAGGACAAAAAACTAGTTTTTCATTTCTTTTTATTTTTAAAGATTTTAGTAAATTTATCCTAGGACATCATCTGACTTTTAGGACTTGGTATCACCATATCTCCACAACAAATTAAAAGGAATCCTTGTCTAACGTATGGTTAAACTACCCAAGGTCAATGTTCTTGGCCTAAACCATCATTAAGCACCATTACTTGTTATGGTTGAGGATTTGAGATATCCAACAGCTAAAGACTTCAAAATTAAGTCAAAACCTCGAAATCCATTAATGATAAACCTTACAAAAGCATAATGACTTCACTTAAATCCTGTCTGATAGCCGGATCCCTGGTCCATAACCAGGCGGATCCCTGCTGAGAGGGATCCGCGGGATCCGTACATGCAGAAAGAATAAATCAGCTTCCTTATTCAAATTCAAGTTACCTTTTGGTTCTCTAACCACTTTTAGCATTCATTAATTACCCTCCTAGAGCTGATCAAAACCTCAAGAGCATGCTTAGTCCTCTAAGTGGCCAAGGATTTAATTTCCTAATTCAAATTATCCTTTATAAACCAAACAACCTTAGGATTAAGTCACCACTCTCAATCACATCTCAAAATCGCAACTAAAGAAGCTCTTACAAGCACCATCATCACCATGACTAACGCCTTAGCAACAACTCTTCAACCATAGGATCATCCAAGAGAAAGGTCAAATGATCCATGAAATCTCATCCACGAAACATCTCCCATTAGAGATAATGAAGCTAGAATGTCACCTCATCAAACTCATCCAAAGGCTAAGAGAACCGCAAGGATTAGCATCAAACCTTTCGGACTAGAAAAAGGATCATCTAGTTCAAAACCAAACATGGCTAGTTCTAGCAAGCCATCAAAACCATCATTCATTAAGCATGGACTACAATCCTTGAATGAGCCTCTTCCTCACCCGAACATCTACTCGTTAGATCATTCACCACCAAGAACCTCCCATTCACCAACCTTTTCATTGAATAGGGAACCACCCACAGCACCAACTAGCCCATCATGGGAGAAAAGGAATAACCTTGATCATATGGAAGAAGTTCCATTACCACCCTCATTTTTAGAACCTCTTCCTCCTTCTCAAAATGAAGACCCACAAGCACACATAGAGCCTCCTCAAAGTATCCATTTCCCTTCGGGTCCAAACCAATACAATAATTGTCCAAATTGTCTAAACACTCAAGGACTTGTTCAAGAAGTACGAAATGAGATACATTTCATTTTTAATCATCTTCTTGCAAATTTGGATCAAATCAACAAGTCCACTCATCCCTAGACGCAAGAAAATTGTAGCATTTTAAGTCTAGTATTTAGTTAGTATTTAGTGGTACTTGTATGTCCTAGTTCATTCTCTTAGTTTTAGAGATTTGGTTGGTTATCTCTTGGTTGGTTATCTTATATATATATATATATATATATATATATATATATATATATATATATATATATATATATATATATATATATATATATATATATATATATATATATATATATATATATATATATATTATCCTCATAGTAGCATTGTTTGATACATCTTCATTCTTCAAGAAACTATCAATGCACGATCGGATCCTCCATAACACCTAGACGGATCCCTTCAAGAAGGGAACCGTGGGATCCGTGGATCAGAAACACAAATTTCTACTAACTTGAGTTTTACTTGCAGGAAATTATGCATTATACTCTTGTTTTTCTAACATTTACTTTGTAGATTTTCAAATTAGCATATGAAGATTTTGACACCATAAAGCTAGGGGGAGCTTTGTGTCAAACGATATTGCAAAAACATTTGCAACATTAAACCATTTTTGGATTATACTTCATGATACCCCATTGCATCTTTGCAATCTTCAAGAGGGAGCACGTTTTCATCACTTAGACGAACCATTTACAAACTTAATTGCAAACACAATTAGTTTATTTTAAGTCATGTGCTTGACGCCCTTTCAAAGGGATGGACTCGTCAATGGGGTGTTAAGACGAGTACCATTCCCGTCACTTGCTCTCTTTACATTTTTACATAACTTTTCTTATAAAAATTGTGTTAGTTTCTTTTAACACTTTTGTTTCGACAAAAGGGGAGAAGAAAGTAAAACTACAAATTCAAACTTTTACAATTTTAGCTTTTCCTTAAAATAATTTTATGTTTTGTCATCAACAAAAAGGGAGATTGTTAATACAAATAAGTCGTAAAAC
This sequence comes from Chrysanthemum lavandulifolium, assembly GCA_022545495.1. Taxonomy (NCBI): domain Eukaryota; kingdom Viridiplantae; phylum Streptophyta; class Magnoliopsida; order Asterales; family Asteraceae; genus Chrysanthemum; species Chrysanthemum lavandulifolium. The sequence goes on along the minus strand of CM040239.1, from coordinate 86,320,198 downwards.
GCGTTTATTTATATTTTACGATCTTCTAATGTTTTGTCGATAACAAACGAAAATCATTTTAACGAAACAAATAGAGTACGTAAATAGTTTGAGTTAATAGTTTCACCACACTTACGTTTTCACAAAACACTAAAACAAGCTTAAGTGATTTTATGATTTAGATATATATGTACAACAACTAATGTTTACATATTGGGTTAGCACATACTTAAACTAAGTATACTAAAATGGGTAAAACATGTATACACTAAAATGGGTAAAAACATGTAAATACTAAAATGGGTAAAACTAGCAAATGGTATTGACCCATAACCCATGGTTTATATATACCACTTAACCAAGTTCATTGTATCTAGAAAGAAAACCATTGATCAACCTATAACCCATGACCCATGACCCATAACCAAAAATACCCATGGGCAAAGAGGAGCGTGCCCACGATCCTCGGCTTTGTGCTAGCCGGATCCCAGTGGAAGGGATCCGTGGGATTCGGGAACAGTAGAGAATTTTCTCTATAAATAGAGAGCCATTTCTTCCTTTCTATGTATCACTTTACACACATACTTTCCCCAAGTATTCTAACCCTCTAACCTCAGATCCAAGTGATCTATGTAGTTTGTCTTTTATTTTTGTGTGCTCTTCTAGGTTCCTCTTAAAGGAGAGATCACCACTTCTTGAAGACGTGCAAGCTCAAGTCCATGAGTTGCCATGCTTCGTCATCATCAAGACAACTAAGGTTCTCTTGTTGATAGTTCTTCCTTTCTCCATAGATGTTGAGTTGATGGCATTAGTGAAGAATGCCGAAAGTGTCAAGATGAACGCATTAGTGAAAGATGCTCATCATTCGTGTCAAAGCATTAGTGAAGAATGCTCAAGGTGTCAAGACGAAGGCATTAGTGAAGGGTGCCAAGCGTTGTGTCAAAGGCGTTAGTGAAGGATGCCGAAGAAACAAATCAAGTCGCATTTGGGAAGAATGCTTAGGTCGTATAATTGATGAGGTGCATCGTTATACATATAAGTAGTTGTTTATTTCCAAGGATGGTGATATCCTTGATGATGTTGTAATAAGGAGTAGATCTCCTTGATATTAGGTGTTGTGTTGTGAAGGGTAGTAGTTCCTCCATAGTAATGGAACTAGGTGCTTAGCCTAGTACCTAATAAAGGGTAGGCGAGGTTGTGATAGGATTAGTTCTCCTAAGGTGTAAAAGAACTCGGTGGTTAGCCTAGCACCATATAAAGAGTAGGCGACGTTGTGTTAGGCGTGGTTCGCCTTGGTGTGAAAGAACTCGGTATTTAGCTTTGTACCGAAAAAAGGTTAAGCGACGTTGTGAAGGCTTCTCCGCCATAAGGAGTTGGTGTAGTGCTTACGAACTCTCGAGTAGGTGACTCGGGGAGTGGAGTTAGCCGAACCACTATAAATAACTTGTGTCGTGGTGATGCGCATCTTACTCTTTATCTTTCATTACATGTTTATATATCTATCTATCAACATCTAACATAAACAACCAAATAGATTGACATAAGTCGATCTAAATATTTAAAAGGAAGTTTTAAATTGGTAAAACTATTCAACCCCCCTTCTAGTTTTCCACAAACCATACTAGTCATTTCTTTTCATTCCCATCAAGACTAAACAATTCCTCGAAGGGCTTTCCCAAAATTAAACCGGAGAGTCCGTCCTCCATGAATTCGCTAGTGTCATCTAATACCAGATAATCGACCAAGAAAGTGTATACCCCGATAAAAATATGAACATTCGTTGCGATTCCAAGGAAATTATTTCCCTTATATTCCAACGGTTTTACCATAACTTGGTTGTAACAATATTTTGATATGATGTTCAACGGGGACTTCGTGTGAAGATGAACCCTATCTTACAGGAAATTTGAAGCTTATAAGGGTTCCGATGATGAATCCGATTTCCCATCTCATAGAACATAGGTCAGTCTGTTGCCGGAAAAGTATCCTCATAACTGTTGTGCCAAGGGACCATGCCGATGTCACTAGAAAAGTCATCCGTACTGATTCCCAAACTCTCCTCCTCTTCTTCAAAGTTAACGAATACATCAAAATCTTTTCCTGTAGCAATATTGTTAGGAATTGAAGGAGTCCTAGGAGCTTCACTTAGAAATTCTTCCAAGGCATCACCAAAATCGCCATTATGATATATCGCACAAACCTTTTTAGGGATAGACAAAAGTTCATTAGCCCTGAATGTAGCAATTTCTCAATTAGCTTCAAGTGTCATATTCCGAGCAAAAACATCAACTTTTGTGTGAGCAATTGCAAGCATGGGACTACCTAGAATGATTGGTATCCTATTATCTTCAGCAATATCCAAGATAACAAAGTCCATCGGGAAAAGGAACTTGCTAATTTTTACTAATACATTTTCTAAAATCCTCAGAGGTGATTGCATGGATCTATCCGCCATTTCGATGTTCATTTTTACCGGCTTTAGACTTCCGATTCCCATGCGTAAAAACATTGAATGAGGCATGATGCTAATGCTAGCCCCAAGATCAGCCAAAGCATTGTTGATGTTAAGATTTCCAATTAGGCAAAGGAGAATAAAGCAACCTGAATCCTTTCTTTTTATGGCAATTCATTTCTTAAAATTGCCGATCACTGTTCATTTAGTTGAACTGACACCGTCTCATCAAGGACATTCTTCTCATTACTTAATTCTTGCAAAACATGATTTGGGTTATTTCTAAGGGAATTAATTAATGGAACATTTACCGGAAGAGCTCCTATATCATGAAGCAGGAGTTTTTCCTTGTTGATACTTCTTTTGACCTTCTCGGAGAAGGTAGTTGGCTCCTCAGAAACTGCCTCAATTGTTACTGAATTGACAATTTCTTCATCCCGCCTATCAGGATAATCATTGTTGGGAATTATACGTTTGAGTTAATAAGACAAAAAGAATGAAACAAGAGGGACTTTATACGACAAGAAGGAAACCTACAAAAAGATGGAAGGACTTGCTTGCAAAAGAAGTTTTATTTATTAGTCCTTTGTAGTATTTTGTAAACCCTAATCCTCTAGTATATAAAGAGGACATAGGTGTAGGTTTTACATACATGTCTTCCAAGATGTAATTGACTTAAAGGTGTGTGTGTCCTAGGCGTATTGTCTTGTAAACGCCTAGGTGTTAGTTAGTTATTTAGTTAGTTGATCAAAGAAGACTTTGATTATTGTTTAGTTAGAGATGATGAAGAGGAACCTTGTTCAATAATAAAGAATTGATTAGTTTATTCCACATGCATGTTATTAATCTTTGTTATTGATCCCTAATGAGCTTATAAACGATATTATCAATTGGTATCGAGCGGGAGCTCTTGATATAGGGATCTACAAGTTTTTGAAGAAAAGATACAAAATTCAAGTCATAAAATTTTCATAATGTTTCGTAGGTTGTTTTCAAACAATGATAACTTTCGTTAACCGTTGGATCAAGCACGAAATTTTGTGTGGGTGTTCTCTATATACCATACTAACTTTTCACCGAAGGGATCGTCGATCCGAGCTCTTAAGAAAAAGTTATTTAATGTCGAAGTTGGCTGCTGAAGGAGGTTTTCAAAAACGAATTTTAGGGTTTTCAAGTCATATGGTTAATTGGAAGCTAGAGTTCATAAAAACTCTAGTATGCTACTGTTCGTGGATTTATTCATGCTGCTCTTTTGATTGATTACACTTGAAGGGTTTAGGGTTTACTGTTGCTCGTTATTGTTTTTGAATTCGAAGGTACTGCACGCTAAGGTACTGCTGCTCACTAAGCTTGGATATTGTACGAGCAGTAGGATTTACAAGATTCATGAGTATGCATGTGGTTTCTGCTATTCCATATTTATTTAGTTGCGAGCAAAAAGGTTGGAGGCTACATGATTTTATTTTGAAGGTTTGTAACTGATGCTTGCTATCTATTGTCAAAGTACTGTTTATGTTCACAAAGTACTGCTCTGCGTTTTTTCAAAGTACTGTTTCAAAGTACTGCTCGTTGGTTTTAAGTACTGCTGTTTGAAATCTTTTGGTCGAATAATTTTTGTTGCACATATATCATTACTACTGCTGCTCACTTGATATGTTTACAACTGCTCGTTTATATCTACTGCTCCTTATGATGGTTAAAGAGTACAAAAGGTGGGGTTCGAGAGCTGTTGTGAAAGCATAGTCCAATAATTGATCCCAGTGGTATATGGTTATGGTTTTTGAGTTTTATGGGTTATGATTTGCTATCTTATCTGATTGATGTTAGTAATTATTTAAATAGTGCATGGTTTCTATTGGTTTGATTGGTGATGGAGGTTATAAGGATTGGTCGGTGACATTGTATCTCGACTGTTGGAATGTGGCAAAGCATGTCTTTGATTATGTATCATGGGACGATGGAATTCTTCATACATGGTACTGTTACTTGTTAGATAATTGCTACTTATGTTCCATGGGAAGTAGCTAAAGAGGTGATCACATGGTTGTCAAGGAAGCTGCTCTTGTGTTTGCATGGATTGATGTTATAATGGTACGGTGCTTCGTATTATGGTTATGAATTGGTCGGTCAAGCATTTTCAGAGGTATTATTTATTCAAGTAGGTTGGTGGCATACAAACTAAGGTACAAGTGTTTATAGGTGATACTTATGATATGTATAATACAAGGGAATGGAGCACATGTGTACATGCGTTAGTATTTTTTTGGATATATTGAAATATGGATGGATATATTGGGTTTTTCATTGGTTGACTCATTGTTCGAAAATTTGGAGAACAGTTGGTACTGTCTAGTTTTGTCCGATATAAATTGTTTTCGCTGACTAGTTTTGATCGATATCAGATAGAATGTATTTTTTGGGTTCTCATATAATTTTGGAATTGAGGGGAAGTTGTACAAGTTTTTGGTACTGAGATTTTTTAGCGACACAAACACAAGATTTGTTCATACACACAAGGAGTTTGGAAATTGTTCTTAAAAGTTTTAAAAGGCTCATTTTTTGTCTTAAAGGTTCTTAAAGCTTATAAACGATCTTATCAATTTTTATTGATCCCTAGCTGAGCTTGTTGGATCGATGTACTCTAACCAAACTAACTTATGTAGATTGTAAGGGCTTAGTAACCTCGGATAAATCCTAAGTTACTAACAAAGAAACACCGAATTAACTCTATTAAGAATGCGGAATTTATTTGAATAAAGCTAAGAAGAATTAACTTTAACTTGATGATTTTATTAAAACTCGAACCGCTTGATACACGTATTCACTAACAATCCCTAACAACTCTAATATCGAACTTAGTAAACTCTAATAATGCACGCATTTAATTGTATCTCTAATGCCAATCTAGGGTCCTTTATAGGCATAAGTATAACCCTAGTCGGTTTACAACTCTATTCCTTGTACGCCAAGTAATACTAAACTAAACTTAGAACATTCTAGAATTACATAATAATCCTTAACGATTTTACATAGCGTCCTTTAACCATGCAAGACTTTGATGAACGAGCAATACTTTGACTTTCTTCTTTAGCAAGACTCGACTCTTCAAGATTTGACTCTTCACTCTTTGACTTTCTATAACCCAACAATCCTCCCTAACTTGAATTCTACTTGCTTGATTTCAAGTTCCTTTGTATATTCATTTTTAATGTCTTTGTCTTCAAGGAAAATTTTGCCTTTATCTTCAAAGTTTTGTCTTTGTATTCACCTTGCTTGTGTCATTATCATCAAAGTAGTCTTTATTAGTAATTCTTTACAACAGCAATCAGCAAGCTCCATCTCTTCAAAGAACTCAAGAACATATGGCAATTTTGTACATCGGTTCATAAGTTTCACTATTCTCATCACTTCCGGTGTGTAAACTCCTGAGAGGTGAATCATTGAAATTTTAATGGATTTTGATGTCTCTTTACCAAAGCCATTAACTCTGGAGTAGCCAAATGTTTAGGTGTTTAAGACCATGGTACATTGATAACCATATGATTTTTAGCAAATCATCACTATCAACGGATTTGTTTTGTCTTTACCAAAAGCCGTACCCTTTTGGACTAGTTAGTTCTTGCAACAATGGTGAACTAATTACCAAAAGCCATTTTTCTTGTGGGCTAGCCAACTCTTTACATTTTCTGATATGGTGAGTTGATTACCATACAACTTATTAGCAAGTTGTCAACTATATAACGGATTTGAAATATCATGCATCGAGCCTTTGCTCATGGATTAGCCATCCTTTTGTTAGACAAGGTGGACTGATAACCTATTGTTGTAACCATCTCAAAACCAATTGTTGCTTTTAACTTTTGTTTCAAAATATTTTCACTTAACAAAGGTTTTCTTTAAAACATTTATCGGTTTTGTGTCGCAAGCGATATTTTGATTAAAGTATTGTTTGTTCAGCAGTACTTTGAATAAAGTACTTACTTTTCAAAAATTTATACAATTAAACATCATACAAGTATTTATGCTTCATCCTCAGTCGTTGTCCATTTGATAGAAAATTCAATAACCATTAGTGTTGTTTCATTTTCTTCTTCGACTTTCATTCCATGAACCAACATCCTTCTCATAAGATCTCTTGTCAAAGGATATCTTCTTTCAGCTAACATATGGATCATAGTTCCATCTTCCAATTCCAAAGCATGAACTCCTGATTCTTCAAAGAATCTCCAGCTTGTAATCTCCCAATCTTCTTGGTTTTGCCAGAGTTCATCATTTCTTGTTTCTCAGTTTCAAAGATAGTTGTTAGATCTCCTAGCAATACTAAGCCAACTCCATTTGATGGAATATGTTCAAAGTATTCTTAAACTAATTTAAATAGTTGAAACAGATCTGCTCTATCTATTATATGCAGTATATCCCATAGCAAATTGAACATTCTAAAAATTTCATCCTCCCTATGGAACATCAAATAGTTTCCATCCTTTGATTTTACTACTTCAAATGTAGTTATCTTGGACTTCTTTACTGCAACTTCTTTGGATTTAGGATGATCAAATTCGACAACTCTTAAGTAATTTCTCACCATCAATCAGATCCGATCTTAACTCAATCTTCTTTGATGGATGTTCACTTCGCTTGTTCTTTTCTTTTAAGCTTCTTTAGTATCATCCTCCTTTGCTTATCATCATCTTTAAAAGAAATAATACTTTCAACTTGCTTCTGATAAGCTTTTCTAACATTTTCATACAAATCTTTCATCTCTATATAATTCAGCTTCTGTAATCCAGTATACTCTTGACCCTTTAGATAAGCCATCATGGCATTTCTTTCTTTACCCTTACTCATTGGTCTTCTAGGTATAACAACTTCAGGCTCCTTCACTGGTTGAACAATCTCAGCATCAAATTTAGCTTGTAGCTCCCTAGCAGCTGCTTCATTCTTAGCCAGTTCAATAGCTCTTATCTCTGCTAAGGTCAACTTTTTCTTCTTCTTTGTTTCCACCAGTTTGCCTTTACCTTTATCTTTTGGATCTAAAACTGGTTGAGAAGCTTGTGGTTGTTCTTCAACAACTCCACGGAATGCTAACCTCTTGGTCTTTATAGATTTTGCAAAATTTGAGCAAATGTCTCATCTTCACTTGCAGTGTGCTCGACCATTGGTGTATCGCTTCCTCTTCTTGTAGAAACAGAGAAGGACTAGCTTCTTCATCAAAATTAAGTGTCCTTGGTGTAATCACTCTTGTCTATGTGTTCCTTGAAGAGCAAGACCTTGATCGGCAAGACCTTGATCATCGCACTTTGTACACCATTACTTTGAACCCGTTCCTTCGTGCTCAAGACTTCAATATTTACTTGTGCTCCAAAGATCTTGAGGTTCATCTTCATAAAACTCAGCATCTTCTTTCAAATTATCTTGCTCCACCCCTAATTGGATAGAAGATTGTTGTTGAACCTTTTTGCCTTTAGAAGGCTTCTTAAAGTGCTATCTTTTCTTCTTTTCAGCCTTGACCCACAATCGGTGATGTTGTACTAAAGGCCAGACAAACATCTTTAATCTTCTATACTGAGTCCTTAGCCTCAAAATTTGTACAACCTGAGTATCAAAATCTTTCTTTAACCTCATTAGCTCCCTTGTCAAAGCATAGTTGTCCAGAACCTGACCCTCAGATGCCACATCTCCTCCAGATGTTTGAAGCCCATCTGTTGAAGTGTAATAATTGGGAGAGGATGGTAGGTTTACCTCTGGTTCTGAATTACCATGAGTAGATGCTTGTGGAGATGGTGAAGGCGAAGCTACAGTACCTTCTTGTATATCAGTATCTTGTAAAGCAGTACCTTGAGAAGATGCAGTACCTTCTCATTCTTCACTTGCTGCAGCCTCATCTCGAATTGCTTGAACAATCTCCATCATTGAAGTAGTCAAGGGAGTGTTCCTTCCAGAAAACTTGTCACTCTTCCTAGCCATGAAGGTGAATCTTTGCAGTTGTACCACAACAAGTAATAAGCTTGAAGGCTTTGGAACATCATGAATTTGTTTATTCAACAAAACTTGAATAAATCTTGGATACATTAGCCGTGGTGATCCATGAGAAATGTGAGATATCTAAAATGAGTCTTGAAAATTGAAAATTGATTTGTAGCTAATCCTACAAAAGCAGATGCTATATTAGAACCAAATTGCTCCCATGAAGTACTCTTAGAACTGTTACAATGAAATAGGACATGAACCAAGTACTTCCAATGTGGACTAAATAAGGGTTTCTTGAATGTTGTTTGGTTAAAGACCCTTCATACCCAACGCCTCTCAAAGTATCCCAAAGAAGTCATTTATCAAAACGTATAACGCTTTCTTCATCATCAATAATAAATCTTCACTAATTAAAGCTTCACTAACTTTCACAATCCTTCCAAAGAACTTTAGCTCAGATATATGACTCATCATTCTCCATGTGAGTTCTAGCAACGCCCAAAACTGTTGAATCCATGGCTCAATAACATCTCGGTTCTACCAAAAGTAGATAACCGATTGAGATCCAAATGAGAAAATCAATAATGTCATGGAATGCGACACTACCTTTAGTTTTATCCAAATTAGCCACCATGTTGGGTTTAGAAAAGGTTTCGATTCACCATTGTTTGTTGTTTACAAAAGAAAGTGGTTCGATGAATAGTAAATGTGAAAGAGAGAAATATGGAAAAGATTGAGAAGTATAAAGGTATAAAGATAAGAGGGAAAATCGGAGAGTAGTTATTTATAGTTGAGATTTAAAAAAATCAAAGCCCATAATAAAAAAGTTACCGTTATTTGAATTTTTCCCCTCTTTTTGACCGTTGGAATAGTACTTTGATAAGACAAGCAGTGCTTTCCACGTGTGCGGTACTTTCCAAAGCAGTACTTTCAGTGCAGTACTTTCAAATAACCAAAAAGCAGTACTTTTCCATTCTCCTCTTTACAATTTCAAAAACACCAAATATGCATTGAATTGCCTCCCCTCAAGCAATGCATAGGACTGTCTAACTAACTAATCAGTCCTCCCTTTAAATGTAGCTTAGTAATTAAGCATTCCAATACTCACCACCAAGTGATTGAATCTTGAAACATCAAATCCTTTTGTGAGTATATCAACTACATTGTCATCTGTATGAACCTTGACAACATTAATGAGCTTATGCTCATAACAGTCTCTTATAAATTGATGCCTAATCTGAATGTGCTTGGTCTTGGAATGATAAACTGGATTCTTCACAATACAAATTGTACTCTCATTATCAATGTTGATATGAGTATTCTTGAAGTTGAACCCATAATCCAAAAGTTGATTATGCATCCATAATACTTGTCTACAACAGCTTGCAGCAGCAACATATTCTGCTTTAGTGGATGATGTTACTGCAACAGTTTGCTTCTTACATTGCCATGAGACTAATCTTCTTCCAAGATATTGGCATCCTCTAGTAGTTGATCTTCATCATAGTTATCACCGTGATAATCACTATCCAAAAAGCTTCCAAGTGAAAAGGTGAATCCTTTGGATACCACAACCCCAACATAGGTTGTTGTTTCAAATAACTAAAATTCTCTTGATCGCATTCGGATGGGAGACCTTGGGTGAGACTTGATATCTTGCACATAAATGCATAAAGAAACATGATATCGTGCCTAGATGCGCTTAAGTACATAAGACAACCAATCATAGATCTCAGACACCTTGACTTCAACAAAGTTGACCATCTTCATCCTTTCCCAATGAGTTGATAGATTTGATAGGTGTAGTGGTGGCTTCATAGCATCAAACCGCCTCCTTTGATTGTTTGACTTGAAGCCCCAAAAGAAAGTCAACTCACCCATAGAACTCATTTGAAATTCATGTTGCATCACCGCTCAAACTCCTTCACCATGGACTGTTTAGTGGCTCCAAAGATGATATCGTCTACATAAACTTGAACCAAAGATGATATCCTTCTTATCTCTCTTGATAAACAAATTCTTTTCAATTGCTCCCTCATAACCATGTTGCAATAATAGAGTGGAGAGCCTTTCATACAATCTCTAGGTGCTTGATGAAGACCATAAAGAGCCTTAACAACTTTGTAGACTTTGTTTGGATGTGCAGGATCTTCAAAACCAGGAGGTTGTTTGACATAGACCTCCTCTGTAATTGTGCCATAGAGAAAGGCACTCTTGACATCCATTTGATAAACAAGAAAGCCCATATATGATGCAAAAGTAAGGAATATTCGAATGGCTTCAATCCTAGCAACAGGAGCAAACACTTCATCATAATCTACTCCTTCTTCTTGTCTATATCCTTAAGAAACTAACCGTGCTTTGTTCTTGATAACATTCTGTTAGGAATTAGAAAATTCCATGTTAAAGTGTCGGTCACCCTAATTATGATCTAGCATAAGTTAGCTCGTAGACGTGTCGTTATTTGTCGTTGTTTACGTTATTTATCAGTTTATTAGTTTACTTTAGCGTAGTGTTTCACCGTGGAGGAAGGACGGGTCTTTACCCACTGTATCCCTGATACCCCTTCCATCCATGGAAGGGGTGGTGCTTCTCATTCAATCTAACCTTTCCTTTGTGTAAACCTCTAGCAAGAACACCCTCTCTCTCTACTTTCTCTCTCTAAAATGGAAAACATGTATTTTGATCTCCCAAGACCACCCGAATCATCTAACACAATAATATATAAGATCCTACAATTGGTACCAGAGCCAAGGTTGTTGTGTTTTGATGATTTCTTGTGGTTTTGATTCGTGTTTGAAACTGTTTATGATGTTGGTGTACTAGTTTTATCGGCTGGAAAACTCTCTTTCACATCTTTGTTGTTAACTGTTTTTACACGAGTTATTTGGTCATTGTCCAATAGTATCTCCAATGGTTACATCTGTTTTTGTGTCAAATGTTTGTCAAAACTGCAGTTGTAACTACTCATCATCTTTGTGTCTTTTTACCAAATCGTGATGTTTTTTTGGGGGTCAAATGGTCATATTACAATCCAAACAATGGGTCAAAATGGGTAATATATCTCTTTTCAAGTCTTTTTCTTTCTGGGTTTAGTGTCAAGTTCTAGTGGTTTAAAAGGGTGTTATGAAGTGTCTTTTTATGCTTTTCGGGTTTGAAACTGGTCATATTCTTGCTAGCGAGTTGTGCGTAAAGATGTCCCGATTCAATGAATATATCTAGCGACTTGGTAAATTAAGCTAGCGACTTGTTTTTTAACAAGTTAGCGATTTATGACAGCGACTTGTAATGAAAAACCTAGCGACTTGTTATTGAACAAGACGTAGCGAGTTGGCTAGCGACTTGGCTAGCGACTTGGCTAGCGACTTGGCTAGCGACTTGGCTAGCGAGTTGGCTAGCGAGTTGGCTAGCAACTTGGCTAGCGAGTTGACTCAAGACAATTGTCACTAGCAACTTGACACCATTGACCTAGCGACTTACACAGAAAGGATGAAGAAGAAGATGTTAAGACTTGAAAGACCGTGACAACAACAATACAACTAGACCACGACCTCAACAATACCAAAATATACGACCTCTGTACCAATTCCACAAGACAAAAGACTTCATCACAAGACATAAGAAAATGAAAAGACTCGTAAGCCAATCAACAAGATAAAAGACATCATCACAGATATTATCTCTAAAGGACCATTGTATATCAAGATCTCAAGTTTTTTTTCGTGCCTCACAATGTTATATTTAGACTCTAAGGTCCCTCACACGAAATATAAACTCATCACCGATCCTTCATGACTCGACTCTAAAATAGATCCAATAAAAAAATTAGATGTGTCTCATGCCTATTCGAAGCCAAGTCAAGACCACCTTGTGTCTATCACACAAAACCACATCATCACGGATCCATAATGTAAAAGCTTTGTGATCTCAGTTTTATTTCATTTAGTGTACGGTTCTCTCAACACATAGATCTTACAAGATCTATACACAAATGAAAGTATCCATCATAGATCCATTTTCAAACTTATTTGAAATTCATCAAGACTCTCAAAGATTTCGAATCAAAAATCCTCATATATCCAACTTTGTCACTATACGAAATTAAGAAATGGGTGAAACAAGATTGTTTACCCAATATCTTTGACTCGAAGATGACTCAACCACAACACAACAAACATTAAGATTAAACCTACCGTAGCTCTTTAAATCGTGAAGCCTTATCATCTTGTACCATCCCCGTGGTGTTAACTATTGAACTCGAGCCATCCTCGTGGCGAGCTCAAAAAACGAAGGTTCTTTGATGTGTGATGGAAGATGAGACGTTTGGTTGATTCGTATAACATGATATATGGAGTGATAAGAGATGTTAGTGTATTTGGTGATTTTGTGGTGATAAAGTTTTTCCAGATCTGTTATTTTTGGAGAGAGAGAATGTGGTAGGCGCTTATCATAAAAGTTTTAGGTTAACATGAGATAAAATTAGGGTAGCACAAGCTTTATATTACCGGTTTTAAGTATTTTGGATCGGGTCATTAATTTGAATGGGCCATGTGTCTCTTGTGTTGACCCGTGTGGTTATTTGAATTTTTTTTTATATCAAAATGAGCGGTGGATCATCAATGGAATGGGCCGAACATATGTTAAATGGAATGGGACGTGGATCAACAATGGGCCCATCATTGATTAACTCTTGTTTCCTTCTAGGCCCGAATCTTATGATATCAAAATGAGTCGCTTGTTATTTACGAGAGTTGAGGTGTTATTAATTTGGGATGACTCTTATTGATATAGTTTTGTTTTCAATAACTTGGTGGTTTAAGGAGAGTAAATACATTGAGGTGATTTTGATATGGTGCGCTTTAAGAATTGTCATTGGGCTTGAGTTGTGTACGTGATGATTTGGTTTGAGATAATGGACTCATGAGCTTCTCAAATTTGGATCGTAAATAAAAGTTTTGTTGTCGATGCTAATTTTCTTAAAGGAGATTTGGTGTGATGAAGAGATTCAATGGATTATACTGATTAGATACTTTGGTTTATTCATTTTCACGGAGTATAGTATGTCATGGCTCGAATTGTTATCGGAACTTGGTTGACTACGGGGTTTTGAGTTCGGTATTTCTTATTTGGACTTGAAGTGAGGTTTTTCCGGGCATGTTTACTTATTTCATCTTCTTTCTTTCTACCCTACCGCGAAGATGACTTGTTTGAGCATTTATAGAGTGTGATAAAGACTTGGCTATTTAGTTACTTGTGTGATTCTTTCTCGCTCAACCCACAATGTAACTATCACTTCGGTGTCTCACGCAGTTGAGGATACGTCAAGAGGTTTAGTACATTGGGTACACCGTTTCTTCTTCACAAAGATTAGTACAGGTGTAAGTAACAAACTGGGAAGTTCACTTCATCATCAAGTTTGATATATCGGGTTTACTTCACCATATGGTCACTGTAATTTTACGTAATTTGAGAATGATGTGTTTACCAAAGTGCTTCGGATGGGTGATGATTATTGTTGATGTTGGATAATGAACCATTGATGAACCGCTGCATGTTCCCTAAAATGTGATATTCATCGAACCAAAATTGTCATAACACATTCGTAGAAAACTAGAAGGGGTTGAATAGTTTACCGATTAAAACTTTGTTTTGAAACTTGTTGAAAGATCAATTGATATTGATCTTAAGTATGTTAATGAAATATGCAAGCAATATGTAATAAGTAAATAAGGAAAGAAATGATCAAACCACAACACGTTGTTTATAGTTGTTCGCCTACAAGGACTCTTTTTCCTTGCCTACTCCACTCCCGAGTCTCACACTCGAGAGTTTAACTTCACTAGTCAACAAGCTCCTTTCACCGTGGAGAAAACCTTTACACTGCTACACTATTTCCGACACTAAGCTAGATGTCGAGTTCTTTCCAAGGGTACAACTACTCCCACACACAATGTATTTTGAGGACTAAAATACTAACCACTCACACTCACAAGATTATGATGGTTTGATACAACAATGAAGTATAGATCAACACTAGATCATACAACACTAAACAAACAAGACTTCCAACTTCTCGTTGAAGCTTGAATATGACTTGATCTTCTTTGCTACAAAAGAGATCACTAATATGATATGAAACCGAGTTAGAAAGGTTAGAGAAGATATGTATGAGAGTATGTTAGAAAGGGATGAGAAACTACTTGGCTTGGCATTGCTATTTATAGCCAATTTGGACAGAGCGATCCACGGACCGCGGACCCCTTAAAAGGGTTCCGCCTGTACCAAAATGGTACCGCAGATCGACAATCAAGATATCAAATCTTGCCTAAATTCAACTCTATCTAAGTAAGATTGTGCAAGATATGAAGAGTACAAATCTTCACAAAATATCTAATGGAATCTTCCAA
>CM040239.1:86261395-86305293 GCA_022545495.1 Chrysanthemum lavandulifolium | reverse complement strand
TGTGTGAGATTTTTCAAGAAAATGGTTTTATGGCAACATAGGTTAGTCATGGAGTTATAAGGTGACTAAGGTTAGGAATAACCGTCCTATGATCCGCCAGAGCCGGATGGATCTACCCAAGGACACCACAAATAGTTAGAATTTAGAAGTCCTTAGGTATGATTGTAAAAAGGAGAAAATGAGAATCGGAGAAAGAAGGAGTTGAAGAATCAAAAAGAAATGCAAAGAAAAGGGTGAAAAGAAATAGCCCTCCAGATTATTCAACTTAGGGCAGACACCGGGTTCAATTCATATGCTACTGGTTGTCACTTGATGACGCCGGTATTGAAGATTAAAAGTCGTCATGGACCCAGCGATGCATGCACTAAACCTTCTTAGCCACTCAAGTTTCTCTCAACAGAAGCTTGTTTCATTCTCACTGGGAACCCTACATAATCTATCGGCTTTCTCTTAGAGATTGCTGATATTGAAAAAGGAGACCCTCTCCCTAGTCTCCGCTCAGGAAAATCAAAACGCACAATTGAGTCTAGAGCCACGAGATTCATCAAAAGATCTCTTAGGTAAACTTGACATTTCATCACTTGATGTTCAACAATAAGAACATCAGTGGTACATTATCGAGTCCTTCAAAGATCTTAGCAATCTGTCGAGAACATTTATGAGAGATTTACATCTGTGATCCTCAGTGATTGAATAGAAACTCCTGCCAGGGTCAATATCAAACAGCCCTGACAGCAAGTCACTTCGGTAACTCCCCGTGGATTACGCTTAGTGTGTCTCAAACGGTCTACAGTCGTGAGGTGATGCTTCGGTGTACCTCAGCGACTCATCTGAACTGTAGATATACTTCGGTACATCGTGTTATCTCACTTGTGGGACTCCAATTCAGGAACGGCCTTTGTGAGAATTAGAGTTGTGTTTTCACACTATGCTGTTAACACTCTCGAAGTTCAAACTTGTAAGTGCCGGAATCCACTTATTACTAACCGTTTTAATGTTTTCTTCTTATGGAAGCTCTGGAGCGGAATGATCGTGCAGATTCTTCTCATGCTCACGCCAACATCATCACTAATGGAAGTTCTATCTTAAAGCAACACAACAGTCAGAATGATTCTTCGTCAAATCAAAGAATCTACAAAGTTAAAGACTTAAAGAACTTCATCAGTACTGAATTCCAACGTCAAAGAGCGTGTGAGCATGTTGAAGAATGACGTGGAGACACTGGAGCAGCGAAGCAGACCTGAGGCAGACTTGATGCAGACTACAACATACTATCACTTTCATCACAAAGAACAATGATCAAAGAACAAAGTTAAAGATGACGTCAAAGCAGAACCGTTCAAAGAAAACTATCTCTCTACACTGGGGAGATTGTTCGAATCGAGGCAATTCTTCTCACAAGAAAGAAGAATGTCAGAAGACGTCAAAGCTACTATTACATCAACGCCTTCACCGTTTTCATCACTAACACTTAGGGGAGATTTGGGATCACTCTAAACCACCAAACCTTTCAAGCCAAGTGTGTATAGTCACGGGTGGGTTAGCACCACCACCACCGCCCAATCCACTAGCCATGTTGCGGTTGAATAGGGTGAGCATGAACCGCACCGCAATCCGCAAACCGCAAAAAAACCGCAAAATCCGCACCGCAAAACCTGTTCCGCAACAAAAACCGACGGTGCGGTTCTTGAAAATATAAAAACCGCATTTTGCGGTGCGGGTTGGGTTTTCACTGAAAAACAGCACCAAAATAACCGCACCGCACCACTCCATCATATTCAGATATTTTTATTTTATTTTCTACACTAACACACTAAAATTTATAATTTTTATGATAAAATGCTTTTATTTATACTTTTATAATAAATTATTTCAAACACATTTTAACGATTAATTATTATATGAGTTTTTAGGTAATATAACTTTATTTCTATTTCAATTTATCATTGAAGTTTATAAAATTCTTTATCTCATTCGACTTTAATTATTGTATAGATTTATAATTTTATACTAATACACAACATTTTGTATATATGTTTCAACACATCATGTAACATTATAATATATTTATTCTATAATAAATATATACCAAAAATTATAATTTTAAAAAAAAGTAAAAGAAAAAACTTTGACCCAAAAAACAGCAAAACCAAACCGCAAAACCGCATAAACCGCAAAAACCGAAACCGCAAAACCACGCGGATGTGGATTCTTATTTTTTAAAAACCGCAATTGCGTATGCAGGTTGGTTTTTACCAAAAACCGCACCAACCGGCAACATGCTAACCCCTAGCGCTGAACATCCTGAGTAATGCGCTGAGTCTGTTCAGGAAGAAGCGCCTGAACCCGCTCGTTCACTGCAGCCTGGAAAGCCGGGTCAGCATTGAAATCCTCCGTACGCCTTGTTGTCACCATCTGAACGACAAAACGAATCAAAAGAGCCGAAAGAGTGTGAGTAAAAGGTAAGGAAAATAAAGAAAGCCGTAATATAACGAAAGAAGTAAGCGTCGCGGAAGCAACCTAATGTCTACCCAATTCCTCACAGGTCATTCCTAAGGTCAACAAGACGAAACCTTGGCTCTGATATCATAATTGTAACACCCAAACCCGACAAAGGTCCGAGTATCACATTATAGGGTCAAATCAGAACATATATGCAAGCGGAAGACTTACAAAATAAAAACCAAGTCATGAAACCATGACACCAATATACAAACCCAAAAGATTACAATTACAAATGAACAACAAAAAATCAAAATATAAAAGTCTAGAATCATAATTCCACAAGAATGGGGTAACTCTAGGGTCAGTATCTAACTGCTCCTACTCTCGACTCTCAATCCTAGCATTCCGCTAAAAATACCTGCCGCCAGAGAAAGAAAGTGTGGCTGAGCTTAAAAAGGCCAGTGAACAGATATTGACAATACAATAACAATATAATTAAAATGAGAAATGGATCAAATCATGCCAACACAAAGAAAGGAAAAGATCCTGCTGAGAACATGTCAGACGAAACAAAATACGAAACGCATATGAATCAAATACTGAATCAGTGTGCATAACATATATCAAACAACTTAGGATCGGAGTGCATTGCCCAGGTTCCTAAGCATGCAACATGAATATGCCAAATAATCATATCACAATACATATCACAAATCATATACCATCAAATCCAAAGTTGTACATGGAGTAGCTAGCTTACTGATAACATCAAATTAGCCTGATCTTTTATATAGCAAATTCCCGTGTCCATGGCCTCATTTGTATTAATATGGCACTTAATTCGTTCATAATTGCATTTCAGGATAAATGAGGCGTTGGAGCGGAAAAGATTTAAGAAAAAGCCAAAGATATGTTCTGAAAATTGATTTACGAGGGCCTATGAATTATTTGTGAAGGTTACGCCGTAACTGCTTAATAATGTTACGGCGTAAGTATGATGCTTTGAAGGATACGGCGTAACCATATCTTATGGTTACGTCGTAATTATTTTTATGAAGGTCGGCGTAACATGGCAAATTAGTTACGCCGTAGAGATAATTTCGGAGTGGCTAAGTGTGTTGACGAAGGATTACGGCGTAACCCGATGATTTAGTTACGCCGTAATTAATTACTTGGGCGCAAAGTTTTGAAGGCTACGGCGTAATTATAATTTAATTACGCCGTAATTATTTAAATGTGGCTATTTTATATGAAGTCCAAAAGAGAAAAGGACCAAGCTACAAAGAGTTACGGCGTAACTTATTAATTTAGTTACGCCGTAATTATTAAAAGCCCGAGCCCAAGTTGCATAATGCCCTAAATATTTTATTATATATATCCTACACATGAGATAGAAAACATTATCAATTGAGGTGATTGGTTTGCTACTGTACGAAGACATCAAAGAGGTGCAGCATTCGTAGGTTCTCTTACGGGGGTTTGCCCCGGTACTCAACTAGGGGATCGATGGCATTATTCTTTGCACGATATGTAATTATTTCCGACTCATTTTATTATTTTGGTTTCATTATTGTTAATTATAATTTTGATTCTCAATATAATTGTTGGCGAATTAATTCTTATTGTGTTCTTAATTAGTTGTCTTTTAATTTATTATTGACCAATTAATTATTAGATGTTATGTCTTTGTTTATTTATTGTTTTATATGAGGATTTTATTTGTCATTCCACTAGGGTATTTTGGAGATGTGGAAATTTAGTCTTGGCCTAGTTTTGATTCTTTTTATTATTAATGCTTTTGCGTTATTAATTGTTTCTAGTATATACATGCATAGTTTAATGGTAGCTACCCTTGTTTCGGTAGTTTTGAATGGCGGTAGAGGCTAGTTGCTTAGGAGATATGACCAATTGACCCTAAGTGAGTAGATCGAGACGGAAGGGTAAGATATGACCAACCGACGACACATCTACTTGTGTGATTTGACCAACTGATCACCTACCGTTTGGATGAACTTAAGTAAGGAAGAGTGTTTAAGATGCTAGCGCCGGCACTCACTATTATGAATCTAGCATGTAGCGGTACTTAATGACTTGGCTTAGGGACCAGGAACAAGCGGACTTATGAGGGACACCGACTTCCGGTGGGACCCTTGGCGATAGGTTAGGACGAACTGACCAAATGCTGTCCTAGCGACTTTGACTCCACCTGAAACAGGAATCTAGTGACTTTTAGACCCCATGTATTGCGATAGTAAACGCCGACTCTTAATGACTGCTATTAGATTGTCGAATGATCCCGGGTGACCTGTTCATCTTGGTGAGGATTCTAAGAACCATAGGGTAGACGAATTGACCAAAGGAGTCTATCGACTTTTGCCACTTGTGGATGAACTCGGTTTAAGAATTGCATCACTATTGTTCCCATTAGATTGTTTACCAGAGAGCCAGCCCAATTGATCACGTGACACCTTAAATATTATCAATCATATCATTAAAACTTATTTATTTGACTAATTTAATTAATTAGACAGTTAGGAATCAACCGTTCTTGGGACGACCTCGGTCTTACCATTCCCTCACTACATGCGACCGGATACACTGCCCGTTAATGCATTAGGTAGGCCATAGGTAGACGAGTTACTACAAATGTAAAACATGGTCAGTAAAACCTGCATCACTCACATTGTAACAGAATGTGATGGGGTGTAGGAACACACACCAACCAACCACCAGATATAGATACAGATACAAATTCCCTAGGATGCATCCATACGCTCCTTGCAAAACAAGTGATCACATACATACATAACATAATGGGAATGTCGGGGACTAATCACACCGCCCCAGATAGTGTCATGTCACCGGTCCCTCAATGACATGGCCATGGTACCTCAATGGCTAGGGATACAGAAGTTGGACAATACAAGAGCAATCATAATCATATCAAATCAAATACTAAACTGAAACATATCATATCAAATAATGAATTGAATCATATCAAACGGAATCATATTGAATAATGAACTGAAGCATATCAAATGGATAACCAACGAATATCAAAACGAGATAGCAATCCAAATATCAGAACGAATAACAAAACAGATATCAAAGGTAATAACGGCCAATCATTTCAATGGATGCCCTTATTGAAAAAGGACGGAATATCTGTACTAATATTTACGAACAAAGAATGTTTTAGAAGGAGATACCGAATATCCGTATCTTAGCAAATGAAAGCAAATGGAAATGTGAGCACGAAGAAATAACGTCACGTCTTCTTCAACGAATCTACACGGATTACGGTTTATTGCTTATATAAATCGTATTAATATTTTTAGAGTTAAATATAACAAATTATCATAATTTAGGGTTTAAAGCGTAACTTATCAAAGTTTAGGGTTTATTGCGACAAGTAAATAAACTTCAAGGCTTACTATTATAAATCTTATAGTTTAAGGTGTAAAATGCCAATTTATAAAGGTCCAGGGTTTGCATGAGACAACATTCTAAATATGAGGGTTAAAGTGAAAAAATTGTATAAATGATAACATGAAACAAAATGGAACCGTTCGTACTACTGTAGTATTTCATTTTTTTATATCTCGTCATTCCAACTTCACCCTCGCTCGCGGTTCAAACGGCTAACCAACGCGACTCGGAAAACACACCTAATGATTACTCCCCGACTCATCTTCCCCGAAACACTTTCAACACATCCTAAAACTTATCCATTAAACCCGCGATCGCCCTCAAACTTACCCATTTTACCATTTGTGTTGCGAGAAACAAAACCAAACCAAGCGTACCCTTTTTACCCTTGCTCGCGGCCTATATGGCTAACATTTACGACCAAGTAATCACGTAATATCATTAACCCCGACTCAACTATCGACACGCTTTCAAAATACAAAATGACTCAACCGTTATTCCCACGATTAACCTCAAACCTACCCCACAAACAATACCGAGACCATTTTTATATACTTAACCTGTTCGAACCTTATAATCACACGAACACATGAACACCTTTCTTTTAAAACCGAACCCGTATCGACTCTTTTACCCTTCTCGTTACCCATTCCCTTGCGAGACTAAGACCAACAAAACACACCTTTTTCGAACCAAAATGGTTAGTTACAACAGAACCATGTCCATGTTTTACAAGTCTCGTTTGACCCTCATAACACACAAACACATGCTATGCTTATAATTTTAACGTGCCAAAAATTGTACCCAACTCTCTCATGAAATCATACATACAAACGCTAATATGAAGGACCTAGGATTTCCATTATCTTGTGGTTCAATTAATGTAACATATAGGCGATTATAAAAGCTTGTTATTAGTAGCCATAATGGTCGATCAAAAGAACTGAAAAACATGAGGTATCAAAGACAAAAAAAATAAAATAAAAAAGAACAAGGGTCGTATATGTTACACCAGGTTTACGTTTTTGGTTCTAAGGTTTATCACATGTATTATCTCAAAATCATACTCCTTTTATCACATGAACAAGGGTTGTATATATTTTGCCGCTCTACAACCTAGTGCCTTGTTTTCAGCTTTTCTTCATGTTTTCTTCCAAATTGATTTAATTTCATCATCTTTCCGTTCTACTGCTCATAAATGTCTTATTATGCAAATAGGAAGCGATTAAGTACCAAACCTTATATAAAAGGAGTATTATTGAGTAAAATACATGGGATAATGATAGTAAAACCACTATATAATTTGATGTTATCAGCAGGGCATATGACTATTACAAGCATTGGTTTTTGCTGCACACTCAAATTGCCAAATGTGTGAATCAGGGTCATTGACTCCATCATACATATGTATGTTAATAAGGATTTTTAGGCCCACTGAGAGGTGATATTCCTCAATCCATTTCATGTATTGGTTTCGTTCGATCTCCAAAGTACGAAGATGTTTAGGCACTTCGTTGCCAACTGTTTTGTACTTGCGGCCTTCATTTATGTCCAACACCCTTGTCATCAACATGTTGAACAGGTCCATAGAAGAAGCATGTTAATGTTGGTTCTGAGCCTGGGTGGGTGATAAGGATTTAAAACGTACACTTTTAAAGGGTCATTTTAGTCCTTAATCGCCCACTTTTATATCCGTTACAGCTTAATTTCGTTCCTTTTTCACTTTTTAGGTCTCTTGGAAGCAAAATGCTGGAATGATGCATTTTTGGATGAAAATGGGTGAATATATGAAGAAAATGGCTAAGTCAAGATCGATGACACTCAAGCTGCTGGAATTGAACATGACGGCATCCCAACTAAAGGCGACGCCGTCCCTTTATACTAATTAAAATCTCGACGGCTCGGTAGACTTTTCGCTAAAATACACCGACTGGCGTCGAGCTTTGAAGAGGAAGGGCGTCACGAAGACTTTTCATCTCGACGGCCTAGATCCGTAATCGACGACGCCCCTCGCTGAAGCCCGACGGTGTCAAAACTACAACGTGACGCCGTCCCAACGATTATTTGGCCAAGATGAAAACCCTAATGACGGCGATCTGACGACGTCCCACCTATAAGGCGACGCCGTCGCAAGTGTAAAATTATATAGAAATCGAATTTTCAGAATTTTAGGAGGTAGACTTGTGGATTAAAAACCCTAAACATTTGTAGTCCGACTTGGACAGTATCTTAAGGTTTTCAAACCCTATTTTACACCAAGATAAGTGTTTTACTTCATTGATTTCATTATGTCTTTCATTGAACGTGTGTATGCTTGCATGTTTAACATGTCCGGCTAAATTTCTTGTGTGTTTGCTTAGATCTATGAAACCTAGTTATTAATAATTGATTGGTTGTCTCTTATGTTAATTGTAATTGGCTTAGGAGTGCAATTATGCCATCGTTGTGTTTAATTGCTTGAGTAATCTTTGTGAACCTTAGTTTATGAACCACTTAGCGGATTTTGTAGTCTAAACATCCAAAGATAACCTTAAAGTTAGTTTATGATTAATCTAGAGGATTTCGTAGGCAATAACCTTAAGGTAGTCTCAAAGAGTTAGGGAAAAAGGCACATCCTATGACCTTAGAAAACACAACACGTTAAGAATAAGGACGTGACAATTCAACCACCTATAAAAGATAACTAGGGAGTAATAGTATCTATGTAAGCACATTTTTAATCATCATACGAGCACACATAAAAAATACATAGACTACCCATAGTTTAGATAATTAAATAGTAGAAGTAATCGGTAGAAGTACCACCCCCCAAATTCAAACCCCGAGATTTTACCCTTAGCTTTCTAAAAAAAATTATAAAAAAGAATCTTCCTCAACCTCAACCTTAGCTTAGTACACTTCTCACTAGCATTCCTATTCCCCTAGAGAACGATATCAATTGCTGAGGCTTACCCAATACTACACTACAACGATTAGGTTCACTGCCTAGGGTGTTGAAAAACTTGCTCGACGAAAAGGATATTCCTTTGACCCCGAACGCGCCTTGTACGCGCATCAAGTTTTTGGCGCCGCTGCCGGGGAATAGAATAGCTAGTTAGATTTCTATCTCGTTTAGATTCCTTTGCTTGATTCTTATCAAGTAAGATTTTTTTCTCATTTTTAGATTCCTTGTAGTCTATCCCCCTTCTTCGTGACTTCGTTAGTAACCCCATCACTTTTCATCATGGAAGGTGATAATCTGCCACCACTCATTGACCCGCCAAGAGGCTGTACTCTTGGTGAATACTCTAGACCAAACCACTAAGGCTATAGGAACACCATTGAGCTCCCCGATCAAGCTCAAATTACGGCCCTGTGATCCGACACCATCCGGTTAGTGCAAAACGGATGTGCATTCCATGGACTTCGTTCCAAAGATCCTAATCAGCATCTCAAGGACTTCCTTAAAATCGTTGATTCCATCAACCTTGATGCTACCACACGGGAGACCACGCGCTTGCGTCTCTTCCAATTCTCTCTTCGGGACCAAGCTAGTAATTGGCTTGAGCGACTTCTCGCCGGATCCATCTAAAGTTGGGATGATCTCACACCGGGGAGAACTACTAAACTTAGTAATGAAATATTGATGTTCCAACAACGTCAAGGTGAATCTCTCTACGAGGCATGGACTCGATTCAAGGACTTGCTCCATAAAGTCCCTTATCACGACTTCGATCTTTGGCTTCAAGTCTAAATATTTTATGATCATGTCAACTTCTCAACTAAGCAATCCATCGACCAAATGGCTGGTGGCAAACTTAGTGATCTCACTGCAGAAGAATTGTGGGGTACAATAGAGGACCTTGCCCTCTATGACAACGAAAGTTGGAAGTTGCCCAAAACCGTCAAGGCAATCTCCTTGCCTCCCATTGACTCACAAACTTCCAATCGTAGGATGCTCGAACTTGAAGATCAAGTCAAATTCCAAATGAGCTCCTACGAGAATCCTAAGTCTTCACGACAAGTGAACAAAGTCTTTTCCTTGTGTGAGCTATGTAGTGGTCCCCATGACACTCGTACTTGCACGAGACTCCCCGAACAAGCTTTCGTTGACTACGCATCCTCGCGTTCCAATGGAATGGGAGGGAGATTCCCCACAACACCCGGACCTAGGACTTTCAATTATGTCCGAGAAGCACGGAGGGGCAAACCCGACTATAATTGGGGACAAACCAAAGAATTCACCTCTAATGATTCCCCATGGTCCCACGACTCTAACCAACAAAACATAGAAGGGATGTTGCAACACCTAGTTACATCCCAAGAAGCTCAAATAGCCAAGCTTTCAGACCGCTTTAACCAACAACAAGCCAAGATGGATAGGAAGATAGATAAGCTTTTGAAAACCATGACCAATAATGATTGGAAGACCACCGAAAAGGTTAATGCCATCTCGACTCATTCTCCCAAAGCTTCCGGTGTGAAAATTAAAGACCCTAGTAAGTTATCCAAGCACACTCAATTCGCCAATGCCATCACCTTGGTGAAACCAGATAGGACTAATGACGAAGCGAACCATGAGACTATGATTGAGGTTAGTGAAACTCCTAAGGAAGAATCAACCAACGAAGTAGATGAAGTAGGTGATGAATACTTCAATAAGTTTTCGACGGAAGAGGAACTTTCACGCCACCCACACTTAGTACGCGACCTTCGTCACATGTATGTTAGGAGAAGCCCTCGGATCAACTTTGGAAATCCTTGGAATCTCAACATACCATGTTGCATAGGACATCTTTTTGTGGCAAAGGCCTACATTGATCACAAATCCCCAATAAACATCATGACTAGCACATATTATAATTGGGTAATGAAGAAACCTATCCCAAATAGGCAAGATCCAGATGATCCTAGAGTTAGTTATAATTTTCTTGGTAGAGTTAAGGGATTGCCCGTCTATGTAGGTAGTTTCACGTATCCTACGGATTTCATAATTGTGGAGGATATTAGTACGGCCATAGATCCTAGCTTGTCCCACGTAATTCTAGGAAAGCCTTTCATAGAAAACACCGGGATGACTTATGATCCTTCGTTAGGGATAGTTAGATTCAAAGATGAGACTGATGAAGTAGCTTACCAAATGCCATTTAAGATTGAGAAATTTTCATCAGTATCCAATGATGAAAAGGAACTTAAGCTATCAGTCTACTATAGGAATGAGGAGGATAACGAGAAAGGAGTAGATTATGTGATGAATAAGATTTTTGGGTTCTATAAGGATTGTTTGAAATTAGGACCGGAATATAGAACCAATTGAGGGGGGGGGGGGAAGATGACTTCTTAGAAAGATGAATAATATGACATTACTATATTATGGAAAACCCCAATAGAGATCATCATGAGGAAGAAGGTGACGAAAATGAAGTCACGTAGGAGCACGACTTCGAGTATAGCTACAAGACTCATAAATAAAGAAAAGCGCTTCGTGGGAGGCAACCCATGCTTAATTGTTTGCTTGTTTGTGTGTCATATATCTTTTCCATTATTGTATGTTCTCATGTTTGGATTTGTGAAAATGCTTTATTTTGTCTTTAACCTCGTCTTAATTACATATAAAGGTATTTTACAATAAGATAAGTGTAGGGAGGATTACACACGTTTTTAAAAGAATGTGAACATGAGAATTATAATTAATGAAATTGATATATATGTGTGTTTGTTAGAGTAAAATGCTTGTATCGAGTCATAATGGATGTTTTGCAAGAATTTTCCGGACTTTAAAGGTGTAATTTTCCAGAAACGCAGCAGACCGGTTTACTGTCGAGGACAACTGACGCGCCAGATTAGAACTCGACGATGTCGGAGGAGCGAAACAACTTATAAATTTCTCTCGTTTTACGTGCTAATTATAAAATTTTAGAAATTCTCGGTCTTAATTTTCCATAAAATCTGCAAACATCCATTCCACAAGCATTATATCCTAGTGTAGTTAAGTCATATATAGTTTTAATGCCGATTTTACATGAAGTTTTCGTCTATTTTCTTAAAGTGTGCAGGTTTTATGTATCAAGAAGAAGAAACATAATACTGGATGAGCTTATCACGCATACATTCTTCTTGGGAAAGAATTTAACCACTATTTCACATGGATCCTACCGAGCTAATCAGGAGAGTACTAGTTTCTTTCTCTTTTAATTACCTTCCGTTATCATAACTTTGATACTTTCGGAGAACATTGGGGACAATGTTCAGTTTAAGTGTAGGGAGGGAGAATAAAACGGGAACTTTGAAACTATGCTTATTCTTGATTATTTGTCTTGTCCTATTTCATTTGTGTAATAAGCTATGAGAAATATTTGTTAGGGCAATTTTAGCACCAAATTTAAATTTTTTCATGACTTGTACGAGTGGGACTTTACTCTTAATAAAGCATCTCATGGATAGGAGTTACTATATGACTAGCACAAAAAACCATTTACCACTCAAATTCCATCCCAAAAATGTGAGTTTCACCCCTAGATCTATAGGAGTTAAAGCATTCACCTTTAATGCTTTGAGAGTGTACCGATAGTATAATAGATTCTAGAACTTGTTTTGTGATGCATTCCGAGATCGCTAGTGAGACTACACTTGTGTAGCTAGGAATAACTAAATGATAAGAGGCATTAAGATAACCCTTGTTTGATACCCGTATTATAATTACTTCTTTCACATCGGTTGAGTAATTACCTCACACCCTTGCAATGTACTCATCTTTAGTACACGATACCCCTAGTTAAACCCCTCAGAGCCTATCCTTTTCGCGGTTCTCGTGATGTTTCGGTTTTCCGGAATATCAATGAAGAGCATTGTTTACAATCCACCCCCAAATGTACACCCAAATCACCTTAGCCTACCTTGTATGCACTCACCTTTAGTGCATTATTTTTTATCATACTAAACCATTAGTTCAATTATCTAGTTACTTGCATGGTTGCTAAGTCGAGTCATATATTTTGTACACAGTTTTGGGATGATTGGGACTCATGGGTAAAGTAATATTTTATGGAGTGACAGGAAAGAACGTTAAATTCAAATTCCTTTTATTTAGGTAATTAAATGCTCCAAGTGTTTTGATCTTTTCAAATCGGGTCAAATTAGTGTTAGAATAATAAAAACTCAAGTGTAGGGATGCTCCTATAAATCCCTTATATTTTGATGTTATCTTAGAGGATGGTAGAGTAAAAGTGTACTAAAAAAAATAAAAAAAAACATACGGGCTACCATCCTACATCTATCTTTATGTTTATGTTTTTCAATTTATTTATGTTTGTTTCAAGTTATCTAGAGTTTAGCGAGTCGAGTCTTGGCTTAGCAACGCCATTCTTTTCATGCTTGTAACATAAGGTTTTTAACTAGCCACCACTAAATCGCCTATCCAACCAAACCCTTTGTTTCCCTTCCGTAAGCCTAACATTACAACCCTTTTAAAGACCTCTTAGATAGTTGTTCCTAGGTGCTTACGCCAAAGCGGTGGAGGTTTAATCTACTCTTAATCCTATGGTAATATGTGTACTATGACCAGGTAATGAGTGTTTATCTTCCATTTCCATTTACCATATTTCATATACACCCGAGAGATGAGAGAATCAAAACACGTCTTGTGAGGTGCTAGTATATAATTTCCGTACTTGTTATGACTATTGCGGTGCTTTTACTTGTTGTGAATTATGTTAAACCATTGCTTCATGCCCCCTAACTTATAAATTGATTGGCCAAAAGCATATTTGCTTGGGACAAGCAAATACCAAGTGTAGGATTTGATAAGGATTTAAAACGTACACTTTTAAGAGGTCATTTAAGCCCTTAATAGCCCACTTTTATATCTGTTACTGCTTAATTTCATTCATTTTCACTTTTTAGGTCTCTTGGAAGCAAAATGCTGGAATGATGCATTTTTGGACGAAAAGGAGTGAATATATGAAGAAAATGGCTAAGTCAAGATCGATGACACTCACTCAAGCTACTGGAATTGAACCTGACGACGTCCCAACTAAAGGGCGATGCCGTCCCTTTATCACAATTAAAATCTCGACGGCTTAGTAGACTTTTTGTTAAAATACACTGACGGCGCCAGCTTTGAAGAGGAAGGGCGTCACGAAGACTTTTCATCTCGACGGCATAGATCCGTAATCGACGACGTCCTCTTTGAAGCCGACGGTGTCACAACTATAAAGTGGCGCCGCCGCAACGATTACTTGGCCAAGACGAAAACCCTAATGACGGCGATCGACGGCGCCCCACGTATAAAGCGGCGTCGTCATAAGTGTAAAATATATATAGAAATCGAATTTTCAGAATTTTAGGAGGTAGACTTGTAGAGTAAAACTAAACGTTTGTAGTCCGACTTGGACAGTATCTTAGGGTCCCAAACCCTATTTTACATCAAGATAAGTGTTTTACTTCATTGATTTCATTATGTCTTCCATTGAATGTGTGTATGCTTGCGTGTTTAACATGTCCGGCTAAATTTCTTGTGTGTTTGCTTAGATCTATAAAACCTAGTTATTAATTATTGATTGGTTGTCTCTTATCTTAGTTGTAATTGGATTAGGAGTGCAATTATGCCATCGTTGTGTTTAATTGCTTGAGTAATCTTTGTAAACCTTAGTTTATGAATCACTTAGCGGATTTTGTAGTCTAAACATCCAAAGATAACCTTAAAGTTAGTTTATGATTAATCTAGAGGATTTTGTAGGCAATAACCTTAAGGTTGTCTCAAAGAGTTAGGGAAAAAAGGCACACCCTACGACCTTAGAAAACACAACGCGTTAAGAATAAGGACGTGATAATTCAACCACCAATAAAAGATAACTAGGGAGTAATAGTATCTAGGTAAGCACATTTTTAATCATCATACGAGCACACATCAAAAAGACATAGACTACCCATAGTTTAGATAATTAGATAGTAGAAGTAATCGGTATAAGTACCACCCCCCAAATCCAAACCCCAAGATTTTACCCTTAGCTTTCTAAAAAAAATATAAAAAAGATAAAAAAAAAAATCTTCCTCAACCTCAACCTTAGCGTAGTACACTTCTCACTAGCATTCCTATTCCCATAGAGAACGATATCAATTCCCGAGGCTTACCCATTACTACACTACAACGATTAGGTTCACTGCCTAGGGTGTTGAAAAACTTGCTCGACAAAAAGGAAGTTCCTTTGACCCCGAACGCGCCTTGTACGCGCATCAGTGGGCATGAGTGAGATAGCTGCCTAAGTGTACTAATATCTAGGCATATGGTGTGCTGACCTGCTTGGATACATGGACATTTGATGATTATGATTTTGCATGTTTTGATTTCCCTGATAAGTTTGTTGTAGGATGTGTTGTGGTTGGCTGGTTGAGGTTATTGCATTTGAGGCATTAACTGAGTGTTAAGTTGTTATGGACTTGTTTAGAGGTGTGTGTTCGTGGCCCTCCCTGGCTAATTTCCAAGTTTTCTTGCATCATTCTTTCTAGGAAAGCTGATTGATTTGGTGTTATTCAAGTGTTATATGTATGGTTCTCAGGTATAGACCTAGATGTTGATCGTACTATGAGTGGTGTTATGAATTTGTCGTTTTTGCCTTGAGGCGTTAACAGTGTTTGGAAGTGGGCTTCCTGGGAATGAGAGGTTACTCAGCACCGTTGGCTGTGACATAATGTTGTGGTTAATTTGTGTCAAGGTTGCCCGAACTTCGTCTGCGTGTGTGATGTCATCGATGTTGATGGGACAAAATGTGTCAAACGAAGGAGGTGGTGGTGGAATTTGTTGATTTTGTGTCTGACATTTATGTGAAATGTAAGCTTTCTGGTGTGAAAACAACGTTTTTGTGAAAATAAAATGAGAGTTTTCATGTTTCGTAACAAAAAGAGGTTTAGATATGATGTTTTTCTAGTGACGGAAAAAGGAGTTTTGTTGTGAAAAACTTTGTGTGAGCTTTAACCAAAAAATATTGAAGGTTTTTTTTTGATAAAATAAAGTTTTCCGATGAGAAAATCCTTTTACGGTGAACAGAAATATGAGGGTCGTGGCTTGTTATTATGTTGCGTATAGCACGGATGACGCGATTTCTACGTAAGGTAAGTATTAAGGTGAGGTGGATTATGGTCGTATGTTTGGTTTCCCACGTCCGGTAAGGACCCCAAGATATGACCAGAGTCAAGTGCCGGGGTAACACTTACATACGACTAGTGTGTGTAAATGGGTGTGTGTGAATGATGAAATTCACTTAGTCTATTCCATGAGAATGAGGCCGATATTTATAGATATGTATTTAGGGTGTTATGCCACCCGTAAATCTCATCTATGGAGTAATAAATTTACCAAGAAAACCCTTTACCCAACAAATAAATAAATAATCTCATCTATGGTTGAGGATAGTTTACATGGTGGACATCCAAGGGATGAGACAAGAACGATACGTGGAGTGATATTCGTGGCTCTGCCAGGTGCATGGAATGATCCTTGCACGATTGTTGTGTACTAGTGTAATGTTCACAACATTAACTTTATACGAATGAGGTAATGACACGTGTATGTACGTTGTAACAGTCCTAGAATGAGCTCCAGGATTGTGGTTATCTGATCGGGCTTGCAGGCTTCACGCCTTGCTTGGGAACTTGCTTCCCAGGTATGTGTGATGGGTTTTGGCCTTAGTCGACTTACTTTGAGTGTACGAGCTTTAACTAGTTGGGCTGGAGCTCCCATACGCTATCACAATCGTAATCAAATTTCGTAATATATTCGTAATAAGTTTATGCAGGAAAAGTGATAATAATATAAAGAGATAAAATATTTATAAATTATTGAGGAGAGAGAACTTATGTAAGCAAATAAGAAAAATGAAAAAAAAAGAATTATACTTGAAGTGACATAAAAAAATGGAGGAGAAAACCTTTGTCGGGGGAGAAAAAACATTTATTAATTTTGTAATAATTCAAATAGTGTCGTAGTTAATTATCACTATTTCATTTTTCTGATTGTTTAAGTTATAATTTATTATGTTATAAAGCGAAAAATCTTCCATTATGAATATAATAAGAAATTTTATCAAAAAATTGTAGAAATAACCTTAACAAAACATAGCAAAATGGATATCAAATAAAAGAACATAAAAAATACGTTTATTGGTAAAGTTTGTTTGATTAAAAACTTTATAATTTTATGTACATGCTAGATCAAATGACGATGGTTATGTAATTTGTATAAAAGAAAATGTTTTTGCGCTTACATGCACAAGAGATATTTCAAATGTAAAAGTGAGAACTCACATTTTTGAGACATAATTTTAGCAATATGTCATAAGATTAAGTAAAGTTGAAAATAAGTGTCATCCTAAATCACAAATATACAAATTTCCCTTATTAAATTAGTTTCTAAAACAAATCACTACTAAAGTACATTCGTTAGGATTTCTTTCGACAAGGCTTTTCTTTTTTGCTAAAGACACACCAAATGGGGTGAAGTGAACAGTACTAACGGCCATTAAGCAATGATTAACCGTCGTTAAGTAAAGACCGTTATCTTTAATATTTAATAAAAAATCAACACAGATTTTACGTAATTTGTTCTTCATGTTATACGTTCGTTGGAAAGTCAGTCCTTGACTACTAACTTTGTAACGAAACGCTAACGTAAGGACAATTTCTGTTAAAATAATTGAATAAATTTACAAAAATAGTCCTTGAGGTTATCGATATGTTACAGAGTTAGTCCCTTGCGCTCTACGGCAGAGCGCAACGAAAATCAATAATTTTGTATTCAAACATCCCGCCGCAAAATACGGAGCATAAAACCTCGTTACAAACATACAATAGGTTTGTGATTCTATTATTCATACATTTTAAGATGCTTATGAAACATAAACTTAAGCATAAAATATAAGCTTAGATAAACCCACCCTAAATACTCATTTTCATGTACTTTTTGCACTACTTCTTATAAAAACGTTTTTGAAGTAATAATAGGTTTATGAACGATGTGATAATTTGCTATTGCAAATAGCAAATATTTATGCATTTAATCTAAATGATTCTTATATTTTAAATGATGATAAAAGTATAACATGCAACATGAGAAAGTGTTAGTTATAGCCAAAATTGACTACAAAAGGAATCAAGAATGGCATACTTGCACCTAGCGGGCTAAAACTGTAGGATTTCTGCCACATTTTTTAAAGACTTGTTTCAGCCACAAACAACATTTTCCCTTTCATTGCAGGTTCGTATGTGATATATAAGGTCACTGGTATACTCATGTGTTTTAGTTAAGTGCAAGTAAACCAGATTTGACTAGTTGGTGCAAGTTGCCATCTTCTAAATGTGATAAGGTAAATGATAAAAGGTGTTTGTAACATTAGTCTAAACAAACACGTTATTTGCAAAAGAAAATCCAAATTAAGTAAGCATCTATGATATTTTACTACACCAAACAACTAGTATCCAGATTGGTGTATGAAGGTGTTAGTGGAATCTTGCTTGGAGAAGAACACTTATCATTGATAAGAGCACTTAACTTGTGTTTAAACACTGAAATACTAGAACTAAATAACACTGACTAGCTAATTCCCAGTTGGATTAGTCCAATACTAGTTTTCCACCTTAAACACCACAACCATTTTCATATGATAAAAGCTTCAAGGAACCTTAACTTTATAAGAACACTTGCACTCTTTCTAACACCCTAAACCTTGATTAAAACCAATTGACAAGTTCCTTTTAAATCTGGAAGTTGCAACATGTGTTTTCCCCTCAAACATAACAAATCTCAATTTCATTTTTAAAGCTTTTGGAGTAAAACATATTTTTCTAGGGTAAAAAAAATATATTTTAAGGATTGCTAACATGTAGTAATGTGGGGTTAAAAAGGAATGATCACTAGTGTTAGGTCTATATAATAGTTTTGTCATTCCTTCATAGTTTATTTATTCCTTTGTAATAAGGGTATGATACCCATTTTGCTTTCATTTTATTGTTGTATTATCATGTGTAAGCAAACAAGTTTTTCTTAAAGTGAAATGAAAATACTTTTCATGGAGAAACCATATAATTTGCTCTTGGAACCACAATTGGTATAAGGTATATCAATGTTTCAGTGCTTTTTCATAGCTTATTCACAGTTATTTTAGCTTAATTTTGATTCGTTTAAAGGGAGAAAAACTCAAATCTAGTACTTTTTGAAGATTTTTATTATAGGGTTAAAAATGTTATCTTTTTAGTTTTGAAGCTTCGTAAAGGGTTTTAGAAAGTTTCCATCAATTTAGAATCATATATTTAAACAAAAAAGGTTAGAATATAAGAAAATAAACTACGTTTGAAAACATGTTTATAAATCGTGACTCATAAAAGTCACAACAGCACAAGTTAGTGGTTGTACAAATATCGTGATAGTACATAAGTCGTGAACAAGAATAACGTGACTTTGGTTTATCGTGACTTGCGATATCGCTACTTTGCTCCCAGTGATAATATCCTGACTTGGGTAACTGTTGATCTTACTTTTTATCATTGTTTTCTTTTATATTTTTGGGTAAGTAATATTGAATATAGTTAAGAATTCAAACCGTCCAATTAATATTGGATACGATTAAGAATACTAAACATCCAATTTCTTTTCTCGGGTTACGATTTGATTGCTACAAAAAATAAAGGTAAATACATTCCTATATATATGCATTCACATATAAAGAACTTCCACCATAAGTATACCAATCCCTTAATTCTAAAGGTGAAATCTACATGACTTATTCTTTCCAAATGACCTCACCTTCAAGCCAAATTCTGAATCTTCATCAAATACAGATATTGATAGAAAGCCTTTTGATATCGAATTAGACATCATAAAAAGATAAGTTTGTCTTGCTGAGAAGATGTATGCCGCAATTCTAATGAAAAAAGTAGCAAAAGATGAAAAAGGAATTCTTACACAACACGTTGATATCCAATGGTTGCAAAGGAGCGTTCAAGAAAGAAAAAAAAAAGAATTCTGGTACACCACAACTAAAAATCTTTGATATTGTAGCGTTAAATCTCGAATTTCTGTTTCAAGTGTTTTTAGTTTAAATTAATGTATTTTTTTTTTATCTAGTGTTTGTTTTTAATAAAAATTATCATCAATTATGTTAACATCAGTTCATATGTAACATAGAAACGTCTATACATTACCATAACAAATACATTCCATTAACTCGATAAATATTACATTACAAGTTAATACATTACATTACATTATAACGAATAAATCAACTTATATGATTCACACAATCATAGCTGAAGCATCTTGGAGATAATGCATGAGATGATTGGTTGCTTGCATTGAATAAGTTGGAAAACCTCGGCTGGGGAACACGATACCCTAATCAAATACATGCTATAGGTGCTTGCATTAAAAATATGGATAAAAAGGTGCGTGTATTAAAAAACTGGAAAGTTTGGCGAGGACAAATGACCCTAAGTACGACAATGCACTTTTGCATCCACCACCTCATCTTTCAATTTAGCATGTTTGTAGCAAATTTTACTTCATTGGTGATCCAAAACTATATCCTAGTAATGAGACCCCTCTAGTTAAAAGATTTACACCCCTTTAGTTCAAGGCTAAATTCTGAATCTTCATCAAGTTCAGATACTGATAGAAAGCCTTTTGATATTGAATTGGACGCCATAAAAAGACAAGTTCGTCTTGATAAGAAGAGGTATGTCGCGTTACTGAGAAAAAAAAGTAGCAAAAGAAGAAAAAAGAATTCTCACACTACACGGTGATATTCAATGTAGCGTTGAAGAAGTAAAAAAGAATTCGAGTACTACACAACTAAAGTCATTGATATCGTTGTGTTAAATCTCGAATGTTTGTTTCAAGTCTATTTAGTTTAAATTAATGTATCTTTTTTTATCTAGTGTTTGTTTTTAATAAAAGCTATCATCAATTATGTTAAAATCACATCACATTACATAGCAATGTCTATACGATACCATAAAAAATACATTCCAGTAACTCGATGTATATTTATTTTGGGTAAAGGGATTCAATACCTCTGGTAAATTTTATTATGCCAAAAAATAAATAAGTACAATTGATGTGGGTGAGTCCCACATCTCAGCCCGAAAAGTCAAAATAAACGCACCTACTGTGCTTAACACCTAAACTAGCATAAGAATGACATGCCAAACTTATGTGACCTAATAAAAACCCTATCTAATTTTACCACGCAGACTAATGTCAAAAGCATTAGCAAACTTCATTTAGGCTTCAGTCAAACCACAATCATCAAAATTATTTTCATCATACGGGTCTTCATCATATGTCTCCTCCTTCCATTGCTCGTATAAATTCTTCCTACCCACTCCACCACCACTTTTAGAGACTTCATTAACCTTGGAACTCATAGATGCCATATAAGTAGCAATTTCATTGTAGAACTCGAGCACTTCATCATCACTATACGTATTATCCGAATCAACAACCTTTTTAGAACTAGGAAGCGTTGATGTAAAAGGTTTTAGCGGTTCCCATCATCGCCCACTAGTACAAGCTTCTCATCAAGCATCTCAATTTCCAGTTCATTAATCCTTGCAACCAAAAGTGTAGTACTTGGAGTACCAGATACTGTTCCAACCAAAGTCATATGGACATTACCACTAGGCTCTACATTAGCATTAGAGCATCATCCAACTCACCTTAAACACCAAATGCATTGAAAATACTTACCTCTTTAGAATCCATTTTTGGTTTTCTAGACGTAGAAGCCTCCTTTGTGTTATCTTTTGAATTAGAATACTTGGTGTTCTTCGGTGCAACATGCCTATACTCAAACTTGTTCATTGGAACACAATTAAACTTCTTTAGATTAGCTCCTTTCTACTTTACAACCGAACTTTAACGCTTGCCTTTATCTATTTCATTCACCACACGTTTAGAAGCAGCTTTAGGACAAACATCAAGAGAATGACCAAATAACAAAAAAGTACCACAACGAGGGGGTTCCCACTCGTATTCGATACGAATAGAATCTTTCATATATCCACTTCCATTAAGCCTTGGAATAGCCAAAACCAGATTATCACGAAACTCATCAGACGCATTAGTTTTAACCAAGGCTCTTGCATAGCTGCTCCTCCTCTATGAATACAAACACATATTATTCGTATACGAGTCTAGCATCATAGGAGTACCAATCTTAGAGGCGTTCAAGCTCAACTAATAGTACATCATGTAACTTCA
Source organism: Chrysanthemum lavandulifolium (assembly GCA_022545495.1). Taxonomy (NCBI): domain Eukaryota; kingdom Viridiplantae; phylum Streptophyta; class Magnoliopsida; order Asterales; family Asteraceae; genus Chrysanthemum; species Chrysanthemum lavandulifolium. The sequence goes on along the minus strand of CM040239.1, from coordinate 86,283,191 downwards.
CCCAGACTGGGACACAAGACAAATCTTCTTTCAAAAGGCTTACCTTGGGTGACCACTTGTTAAGAAAAATGGAAATTCCACGAATCATCCATGGACCATCACAAAGAATAGATTTCGCACCCTGAATAGACTAGAATTTAAAAATGAAAAAACCTTTCGTTTTCTTCATTACTTTCACTAAGCCATACTTTTCCTAATTGTTGCGCACAAACAATTTAACAACAGGAAAAGCGAGCATTTTACCAATAAAGTACCCGTATAACGAATTCTTTAATCTCTCTTTCACTCATGAACCAAAGCAATAGGTAACCCAACATCATAATATGGATCATTAGGAACATTATCTTCAATTTTTGAAAATTTGCCTTAGTCATAGACAAATGGATTAGCTTATTAGCATAACTCGAGGGGATTTCTTCATTAGACGTATTAGTTGTAGCAGCATCACGCAATGCCTCTTCAAAACTATTACATGCCGAAATAGTCGAATGTTCCTTAGAGAAATCGTTCCCAGTTTCATAAACAGGTACATTAGACGTGCCACACCCAACAATAGTATAACTAGTAGATGCATGATTTGTGGGTACAAGAATAGGGGTATCATTCGTTTCAACCTGTTTATCCCCACTTGAGTTAGCTGTTAGATTTTGAGAACTTCCATTATAACCAAGTGTACTCCCAATATAAGTAAAATTGTTCAACACATTAGCATTAGTGATATCAGTTTGTGCTTCAACAAATAGTCCCATACTCTCTTTCAAGTTCATTTGCAAAACCTCGACTCCAACAACAGATGACACCACGTTTTCTACTAGACCCGGTCTCACAAACTAATCGTCAACAACACTAACACTATCGTCAATAATAGTAGGTTCGACATGGTTACCTCGTCTGGGTTTAAGTAGGTTTCCATCATCTCCTAACAAATTTGACTCATTATTATGAACTTTAGAAGCCAATTCACTTAACATAGGAAAATTGGACTCCATAGCAGCAAGATCCAAACTAGCACCAATTGAACCATTACCTTTCTTCTTTTTCTTCTTTTCACCTCCTCCTCCTGAATCCAAGAACCCCGTTTTCACCATCCAACCATGTAGATACAATAAAAAAACATGAAGAAATAGCAACGTATATCTTCAAATTTTAAGTAGAAACCCAAACAAGAATTACGGTTCATAACAACGCATGAATTTCGAACTCACATGATAGTACCCTTGGCAAATTGGAAAACAAAAATAAAATGTTTAGAGCATGATGATAACTCGATATATATTACATTACAAGTTAATGCATTACATAATAACATATAGTTGAAGCATCTTGGAGATAATTGTAATCATCAAGAATCGGGAGGTTTAGGTTGATGAAATTAGATAAACATGATTAGTTTCTAGAGAGAGAAATATGAAAGAATTAAAAGTGTTTTATTAAAAAAAATGAAACAATAATGATTTCCCACACCCCTCATATAGAGTCATGAGGGGGATTAATAGGCTCAACACACTATAACTATGCCTCGTGTACAACATTAGTTCTTGTGGTCACAACTATCTTATGTATCTAGTCTAATTCACGTATAAGACGTTATCTTTACAAAATAGTAAAGCTAACAATCTCTCTCCAAGATGGCGTCATACGTGAATGGTTACAATGAGGCCTATTAGTACATAATCAAAGTTAAATAACAATAATAGCAATGTTGTTGAAGCATAGAGTCTCTGTAATCAAAATATAGAGGATGATTTGGAGTTCTTTCTTTCGAAGTTCTCGGCTTTGATCCTTAGCACTTACGGCTCTGATATTTTTCAGCTCTGAACTTCTTGTGCATCATCCTTGAAGTTCTTTCTTTCGAATACTTTATCATCGATCTTTAGCACTAGCAGCACTGATCCTTGGAGATTTGAACTTCTTGTGTTGTAATATCTAGTTAGGTTATTACTCCCTCCTAACTAGTGAGCATTTTCTTTAATTTGATCCCTCCCAAACTGACAGTCCTTCATAAAATCTCTTTAGTCTTCGAACACACAACAGAGAAAGTAGACTTTAGACTGTAGCACCACGGTTGGTCATTCGGGGAGCATTATATCAAGATAAATCACATAGAATTCATCCAAGTTGTTAAATAAACCCTCATGTACACACCTGGTACCTCTTCAGTTCTAGATTAAGTACAGTTCCCTCAAACAACCAAATCATGAAAGATGAAAAACAATACCCTTTTTCTACTAGAAAAATCAATGGTGTACATTCCTATAGCCCTTCTTTATTGACCCGATAATTCTTCATGTACACTACTTCTCCCTCCTAATGATTGTGAGTTATTGGAATCATCATAATATTGTGTACATGTTGTAAGATCAATCTTGATGCAACAATGTTGTGTTTAATACCCCATGACTTATATGTTGTTCTATGACTCTATTTACAATCTAATATCTTCTCTTCAACCTATAAGTGATCTCTTCAAAATTGAAATTACTAGTAATGACCACGTATAGAGACAACCCAATATAACCAATATGAAAATGAAGTAAACACCCCAATTTTGTGACTTCATACTTGTTCTAATGGTTTATGTGACTTAAAACCTATAGTGAGTACTACAACGTAACTCCTTAAAGTATCAGGTGCATAGTGGGTAAACGCTCAGACAAGTTATCTTGAGACATACAACCAACCAACCATCTTGACTCTAAGATAAATAAGTACACCCGTGAAATGTCACTTCAGTCCCAAGTAAGCAATATCGTACAAAAATTCCATAGTCACAAAAAACCCGATACTAGCCATTGTCATTTGATGTGAATCTTGATAAGGATCATTTAAGTGAAATGTGGTTAGTTTTGAAATGTGATAAATTGGTGTTAAGATGATGAAACGATAAGACGAGTTATATGAGATAAGTGTAGACCAATAATATCCAATGTGTTTTTGGTGTTTTTGGTATATGCTCTAATTTTTCGGTAAATTAGGGTTTGAAAACTAGGGTTTTATATGTTACAAATTCGGTAAAATTTTAAGAAACTCGGAAGAATTTCATACTTATAAGCTTGGTAACAACCCTAGAAATTTGGAGGATTTTGGAAACTCGGAGGATCTCTTTGAAATTAGGAGGATCTCTTTGAAATTTGGAGGATTTTGTTGAAAGCTAGAGTCAAACTCGGAAATGGTGAAATTTAGTGTCAAACACTGAGACAAACTCGGTACCAAAACTCGTAGATGAGAAACGTAGATGAGAAAATCGGAGAATCTCGGTCAAAACTTGGAGGAAATTTTATTGGTACTATCCTTGTGCGAAAATCTCGGTACGGACAAAAAAGAAACACGGAGAAAACCCTTTACAAACTCGGAGGATTTCGAAAACGCACCATTTCACCAAAATCAACACAAAACACTCATTTGTAGCTCATTTTTGCCCTTTCTTTTCACATAAACTTCTATAAGAACATAAAACAACCATAAAAATATTTCCTTTAGAGGGTTAAACCATAAGAACTCATTTTATCAATAAAAAGTACACGTTTTGGGTTAAAAAGACTCACGAACTAAAAATTTGACAACCAAAAGCGATTTTTTTTTCATAACATAAATCACTTATCACCCCTGGTTAGCTCTGTTACTAATTGTAATCATCAAGAATCGGGAGGCCGAGGCTGATGAAAATAGATAAACATGGTTAGTTTCTAGAGAGAGAAAGTAGAGAGACAAAAGTGAAAGAAATAAAAGTGTTTTATTAAAATAATGATGTTAAACTAATGATTTTGCACATACCTCATGGAGAGTTATGAGGGGTATTTATAGGATCAACACACTATAACTATGCCTCATGTACAACATTAGTCTCTGCGGACACTGCTATCTTACGTATCTAGTCCAATTCATGTGTAAGACGTTATCTTACAAAATAGCAAAGCTAACAATAATAAATGAGATGATTAGTTGGTTGAATTGAAAAAGTTGAAACCTCGTTTAGGTATACAAGACCCAAATCAAACACATGATATAGGTGCTTGCATAAAAAGTTAGAAAAAAGGGTGCGGGTGTTAAAAATCTAGAAAATTTAATGGGGACACATGACCCCATGTACAACACCACACTTTTGTATCCATCACCTCATCTTTCAATCTAGCATTTTTGTAGCAAATGTGACATCATTAGCGATCCAAAACTATATTCTAGTAATGAGGCTTATTTGGTTGAAAGATCTACACCCACATTAATGTAGAAACAATTGTGGTTGAACCATCTTCTTTATAAACAATTAACTTCATCCACGATGCTTCACACAAAAAAATGTAATCAAGATGGGGAAATGGATGCAAAAAGTGCATTGAAGGTGGTTATGGTTGATAAACAGCCATGTACTCTAATAGAGACGACATGTTTAAGTTTACACACTTGGTTCATACAACGAGGCTTGACCAGGTTTTCGATACACCAGCATCTTGTAGGTGACTTGAGACACTTTAGACACCAAGAAGACAATCATAGTAGATTGTAGGTGTTGTAGAAGAAAAGTACCACCCCTATAGTGTCTTGGGTATTACCGCAACCATCTCCTTAGAAATGTCGAAAAACTTGAAAAAATAGAAAACTAGCTGTCATAGTTCTCGGTTTCCATTGGATTCTGTCATTAACCTTCGTAAGTGGTAAATATAGATTAGCTGAAAATATCATAAGTATAGTTTATGATGGTGTTAAAAGGTAGGGAGAGTTATGAGGGATATGTTAAAGTAGAAAAATGTAATTTGAATTTATAGGAAAAAAAAGAAACTAGATATTGATGATGAACTTGAAGTCCCTAAGTTTTATTGGAAAGGTAAACAACTATCTTGTCAGCGTTTTCTCACACTCATTCGCAATATATTTGTAACGTACTCATAGCTTTTATTAGAAACAACCCATTCTGTTGAACTATTCATAATCGATTCGTTGGATGTCAACGTAGAATCATTTGGGTGAAACGGGTCCCGTTTCTTTAACACGTGACCCTCACTTTGCAACTAGATTGTAGCATCTCCGATTGCATATCAGTCAGAATCCGGTGTGCAGGAAAACGGAGGGGACAGATGCCATCAGGATTGGAATGAGACAACAATGAAGATGATGTAATTTTAGGGAAGAATAGATGTGCATGCGAAGAGATATGACCAATTATGCGACGTTATAAGAGTAGTAAGCTATTAAATAACTTGATAATTATGTGACAAATAGATGTGTAGTTGGTGCGAAAAAAAAAAAACAACAAAACGTAACTTGATATCTTAATTTTAATAATATAACACAAGGTTGAGTTAAATTGAAAATAAATGTCATCTAGAGTTACTGTTTTACAAATTTCCCTTGATTTATCGTAAGGGAACCCGAGCTAAACTTAATCATTGTATGTAAATCTTGACCTTGATAACCGTATTTATAATATTTTATCATAAGATTAAAACAAAAACGTCACTGAGTACATCATTTCTCTTATAAATATGATAATATATAAATAGGCATTGTATCAAATAAACATTATAACTAATTGGTGTTTTGGCGTATTACTTTTATATATTCAATTTTTGATTATTTAAATTCTTTTTTCTTTCAGTTTGCCACAAGTCTAGAATTTTCAAAATAAGTTTAAGCTTTTCAACGTTTCTTTATTGGTTATTGTTTCTATAACTATACTAGTTTAGTGCCCGGGGTCCTGATAAAGTTATAAACCCTAGATGTGTATATAAAGGGTGTATTCTACGCCTTTCCATTTTATCCAATCGAAAAAGATATATGCCTCTTTATTCGTATCAACTTTATCTTTATATATATATATATATATATATATATATATATATATATATATATATATATATATATATAGATAAAGATCAAATAAAAAGACAAATATTCAGTAAAAGATAAAAGATTTTTTTCAAAAAGTTCACAAAAATTCCCAAAAATCCCACAAGATCGGGTATGATGGTGCATGAAAAAGTTGTGAAAACTTTTTCTAAAAGTGGATATTTTTCCGAAAAAAATTATGAATATATCGTACAGATTAAATCTTTTTTGTGCATCAAAATTGGTTTTTGACCCAACTTATTTTGACTTTTTCATCAAAATAACATTGCGATCAAACTAAAACAAGTTAAAAATTTTGTGCATCAAAATTTTTTCTTATCAAAATTAGTTTTTGTGCATTAAAAAACGATCAAAACTCAAAATTATAAAAATGTTTTCACAAAAGTTTTATCACTAACATACCCGATCTTGTGGGATTTTTGGGAATTTTTCGTGAACTTTTGAAAAAAATCTTTTATTCTTTTTACGGATATTTGTCTTTTTATTTTAACTTCATATATATATATATATATATATATACATTTATATTCCTAATGCTATACCAACTAACAGGTAAAGTATGTTGACTTCCAATATATCTAAGATCTTCACATATATAATACTCATAAAAATACAATTATGTAAGTAAAGATGATCATAGATTGTGTTTAAATTTTTATAAATATAAAATGATATGTGATATATAGAAATACATAAATCTTTGTCCGTCTTCTTTGTTCGAGTTACTTGACTAAGATTATTTAAGATATCAATGGACTTTCCGGAATGCTCAGTTCATTTTAAGCTCAATTCCTTAATCGAAAATACATAAAAAGAACTAAGTTCATAAATGTTGTAATTTTAAAGACTGCTGGAATGGTTTAAGAAAGAAGAAAAAAAGATAAAAACACAACGTCATAGAAAATATAAGGGGTAACTTATGTGGAGGCCATCAAGGCCACTAATGTAATGAAACAACTTTCTATGCCATCAAAATATGGTTTTATCATGCTAATTCCGGCTACCAGATATTACAAAATGAAATAATGGAACTCAATTATACTCCGTAACATATTAAAATAATGCGGCTTAAAACTGAGATGTGAAATATCGATTATTTTAATTTTCATTTAGATTATATCTAATTTGTAGTTGTATTAATCCAGTATGTTAGATTATGTTGATGCATAATAAAGCGCTGGGTGGATCGACGACTCTCCTCGACCGTTAATCGCCTTCTCGAGCCCTAAGTAGACCTGTCAACACAAAGACAACCGTTAGAGTGGAATGGGGCAGTAGCGCCGGGTCCACATCCAACGGTCAAGTTAAGTCGATTGGGATGTGATGAGTTAGGGTTAGAGAACTTGTCATCTTGTGTATTATCCGTCTTGAGAAAGAGATCCACCATGTATTTATAGGGCATGGATTAGGGTTTAAGCGTAGAGTGGGTCATTGTCTTCCGGCTCACCATTCTGGCCCGGTCCGGACTATCGTCCACAAGGCCCCCAAGTTTAGTATGAGATAGTGCATGGCTATGTTATGCTAGACTTAAGTTCTATTCATGGTCGCAGAGGCCTAATCAATCATGACAAAGATTGGCCCATGTGTGCGCAACTCAAGTGTGCACATGGGACGGACGATATCAAGGCACCCAAATGCGACAAGGCGCATTGGCCCATGGCGCCGTCTGCTTAGCGATATGCTAGGTTTCCGCCACATTGTGACAAAGAAGACCCGTAAGAAGAACACGTAGTTCTATAGTTGGGAGTAACAGGACATGGCGATTGCAGAGTCTCACAATGGTGAAAGTGGATCCGTATGCCGCATCCTCGGTAGGCGTACCTTTTGTACCGAAGAGCGACGCGAAGATGGTGCGACGGAAGACGTGTACATGCAGAGTCTTGTGTTGTCTTGGCGACGAAAGAGGTGCGACAGAAGACGTGCTTCATGGCGAAGTGCGCTCTGTGCGCAACAAAGAGGTGCGACGAGAAGACGTGCTTAGTAGCGAGGGTGCTACCGCGCGACAAAGAGGTGCGACGTAAGACGTGCTTCGCGCGCATTACATCCTTCTTTACAACCGACAGAGGACGTCCCCTACGGTAAGATGGTGCGAATATTTAAATCCGTCTTTGTACCGGGCTTGCAATACCTGCGTGACGCGTATGGAGACAATGGTGGTATATACCCTGGTAGCCCCCCAAGTTTGATGGTGCTACTTGTGTAGGAGCATTAAACTAAGTTATGCCTGTGTAAAACACTTAATGCAAACATTAAAAGTATATGCTGCGAATCGCAACATATAAAACCAAATGAAGTGAAGCAATATATAGCACATACCATATGAGCTTAACACATAAGAGAAGTGGCAGTGCGAATTACCCCTATCGCGAGGTTTTACAAAATATAATTAATTGTTTTTTTTTTTTTTAAATATATTAAAAAAAAACCCGGATAGACGTACCGTGACCGCGACTAATAGACGCAGATGCATAAATCGTGACCGCATGGACTCGAACGTTTGTGGATGATCGCAGATGAACATAACATGACCACGGTCTTTGGTCCGGGCGCCGTGGCGATTAACTAGCATCGTGGTGTTTGCTCGTAGCTAATCTGCGAAGATGTGTCGAACGCATCGCCTAACGCGGGTAGATTTATCATGACCTGCGTTGTTCGAGCGTGACAGCATACCAACCGTAAAACAGATGTCCGCGCGAATTAATTCGCGGCTAAAAGAAATAAAATAGCTCCGATCGTGCGGATATTTCCTTAGGTCCGATCGTGCGGACTAAAATATAAAATAGGTCCGAACGTGCGGACTTTTCTTTTCTTGTATCTTATGTAAAGAAATATCATCAATATCATAATGATTATAATTAACGTCAATATCAAACACATTGATATTTACTTATTTTATAATAATTATCATTATTATTTTTGCCATAAATAATGTCGCATACTAAATTGGATGGTAAGTAAATTACTTAGAATGAGGTTGTACATCTTGCAACGAAACATCCTAAAATTGATGCCGAGGAACGAAATCACCATGAATACACAAATATTATGATAAAGTTTTACGCATCGTCCGGACTATACCATAAAGTTTTACGAGCCTGTTATCTTGTTAATAACAGTTGAGATTGCATCGTCAAATTTAATAAAGTTTTACGCATCTGAATAAAGTTTTAAGCATCTAGATTGTACGCATTTAATATCATTTTATTAAATTCGCATGATGGTAAAGCAAGTTTTACACATGGCAGAATGCAAAGGTTTTAGAGTTACCGACTTTAGAAATTGATTTTTGCTTTTCGGTAATATGAGAACACGAAACATAGTTTATTCGTGGTCCCACGGATGGCGCCAACTTGTTGATCATAATCCGGGCGCATGGCCGGATTCGACGACTCTCCCTGGCCGCTCGTCGCCTTCTCGAGCTCTAAGTAGACTGTCAACAAAGAGAACCGTTAGGAGTGGACCCGGCCGTCAGAGCCCCGGTCCACCTCCAAAAGTCAAGTTAGTATCGGTGCGATGTGATGAGTTAGGGCCGAGTAACTCGTCATCTCTCGTATTATCCGTCCTTGAGAAAGAGATCCATCTATGTATTTATAGGGTACTGATTAGGGTTTAAGCGTAGAGAGTGGTCATTGCCTTCCCTACCGACTCATTCTGGCCCGGTCCGGACTATCGTCCACATATTATATTCATTCTTGTAATTTTATACTCCTCCGCCTCAATATAATTGTCTACATTTTTGGACGTCTCAAAATTATTGTCCACTTTCCTTTATAGAAAAAAGAGAATTTAGTGGAGAATATTCCTTTTGAATGGTTGAAAATTAAAGAGCCCCACTTTTATTAAATTGTGTGAATCTTGTCTCAGTGACAATAATTTTGAGACGGAGGGAGTAATTAACTTCATGCATGAATGTGACTGAAATTGAGTGATTGAAATTACTTCCGCATACATTATCTGCCATTAAATTATAGTGGAAGATAAGAAGTTGTTTAATTTGTGGCAGGTAAAAGGAAGAAGCATACTATACGGATTAGCATCTAAGTTCATAAAATATTATTGAGAATATAGTTAGCATTTAGCAAGGACATATCAAGTGTTTGCATCCAATGTTTTAAAAACCGGTTTTTTAATCGATCCGGTCGAGTTATTGGATCTGGGTTCGACCGGATTCGATCACGGCCAACTCGATTTCCATTTTTATTATTTTATTTTGGGCAAATAATAAAAAATCGATCAACTCGACACTTTTATGTGATTGTGTGTGGTAACTATTTTTTCTTATCAGATGTCTTGAACTTTCAAATTTCAATCTTTATGTGTATTTTGTGACTATCCGTCATGTAAAATGACCATTTTACCCTTCAAAATATGAAAAACTAATGGTAAAATGGTCACAAAATACACACAATAATCGAATTTTGAAAGTTCAAGACACACAATAAGAAAAAAATAGTTGGCCACACACAATCATAAAAAGTGTCAAGTTTGATGTTTTTTCATTATTTGCCTTTTATTTTTTTCGACCGGTCAACCGGTTCGATCAGGGTCTAACGCGTCAACCCGGTTTTCATTAAAAATTGAAAAAACCAAACCGCTGAGGTTTCATGACCCGGTCACTCAAACCCGTGGTCTAACTGGTTGACCGGTTTAAAACCGGGTTTTGACCCGCTTTAGTGGTCGGATACCGGTCCGACCGGTTAAACCGCCGGGTCGACCGGGTTTGAAAACATTGGTTGCATCACGATTTCTTTCCATGTATTTCGTTCAAAAAGGGTAAATTCTTTGTTAATTACCTTATTACTACGTAGATGACTAGGACCAACTAACCTAGATGACTAGGACCCAAGTAACCTATAGTCATTTAATATATGCTTGTGGCATAAATAAACGAAGCCATTATCATTTCTGACTTTCGTCCAATTTGCTTTCAGGCTGTATAAGAATATTGCGAGTAAAGATTGCTCAATTTTTCTAAATATACTTTAACTACCCAAAACGATGAAAATAGAAAGATATTTACAAGATAGTACTTCTATGAGGGCTCCGATTCCAATGAGAAGATTGAGAAATCTTCGTTTGAACCAACTAATTCATTTTTTTTATTTGATTCACAAGTAAACATCATTTTATGGTGAATCGAATCTATAAATCACAAATTTGATTCACAGATCATTATTAAAATCGAGTTATGATGATGATTCATTAAATTTGTACAGATGATTCAGTATTCTACATATATCGAAAAATCGAGAGATTTTTAACATTGATTCAAATTTTTTTACACATTTTGAATTTTAATCACATTAAAATGAGTTTTATGTTTGAAAAACATGAATTAAAGTTAAAAATCTATCGTTTTTGAAAACCTTCTCAATCTTTTCAAAATAAAAACCTTCTCAATCGATCCGGATTCCTTCTATGAGTACTCAATTTCTGTTATAATTCTAGCTGGATATAACTAGTTTTAAATAAATACGAAGCATGAATCCTTGTAGGTATGTTGTAAAGGGTGGCCTAGTGGCAAAAGGGCTTGTGACTATCACTCTAAAATGTGTGAGGTCCCAAGTTCAATTCTTGCTAGGTGCAAACAATCTTAAGTGGTCACGCCAACCTTCTGAAAAGAGAGGGCTTTAAATTACCTGGTTTAAGTCTGTGTGGCGGTGGGTTCAAACTCCGTGGATTAGTTGGCCAAAAGATCGGAAATCATGGTAAAAAAAAAAAAAAGCTGTCTTTTGAAACGTCTAACGAAAGAGTAATTGGCCAACGTTTTGTTTGGGATCAGATTCAAAGGGGCATAGCTAGGGAGAACATTCAAATGGTTGTTGAAGGTGATGATCTGTTTATAGATGAATTGAAAACATGAACAAGAGAAGCAAAACCATTTGTAGTATTTGTGAGATTATTAATATATAAGATTTGAAAGTTGAATCTATCATGGAAGCCTCACTTTTGGTATCAATTAACCTCGTTTTCAAAGTCTTTTTTTTTTTCCTTTTGATAATCATACATGCATGTAATGGGATTTCTAATTTTAACCTAACTGCAGGTTGTTAAATGCATGTTGTCAAAAGTTCCTTCATCTTGCAAATAAATTTTAGTCATTGTAGCAAAATCTATGTTTATGGAAAAAATTTTATCTCTTATAACATAAATTATAAACACTTAGCTCGCGTTTGCTTAAACACTTATATTTTGAAAATATCAATCCAATGATACCAAGTTCTATAATGTATATACATAATACATAGTATTAGTAAGATCCGCATGTGAACGCAAAAGACTACGTAAGATCTAAGCTCCACAACCACTTTGGTTGGAATCGGCCTTGATTTTGAACTTGATATTGTTTCTAAAATCTTTCTAGCTAATATGAGAGATCAATAAATGGGAAAGATAATCTACTTGGTTAAAATATAATAGGAATGAAAGCCATTTTTTATACCTATACCCTTAAACCAAACATCTCCTAGATGTTTGCAAGTATGGTACCTATATCCAAGTAAAAAACTCTCTCCTCTTTTCTTGATCGATTGTACCCTAACTAATCGGTTTAAACTAATCGTTAGATAGGTTAAACTCGGTGTTGATGAAACTCTGATTATATCAGCGACATGTTTGATTTTATCTATTCGTTTAAGGTTAAATCTTCGATGAGGGTTGTGGTTTTCTTTAGTCCGTTGTTAATTTGTTCTCGTGTTACGATTAGGTCTTGTGCTCCAGAAGTTAATTATACAATCTTGAGCTAGTCTTTGTGTTGCATTGAACATTGTCTAACCCCAACAATTTTAATTGTTAGGGTTTGACATCGTTTTTTATTACTGGTTGGTGTTTTGTTGTGCTTATTGTGCGATCGGTTTTCGTGGATTTGTGGGGAATTGTGTCTTGTTTGTCGTAGGTGTTCTCAAGTGTGGGCTGCGATTTGCATGTTGGTTATTAGTCATATGTGAGGTTTTTAGATTCACGAGGGGGAAAGCATAAAAGTGGTAACAAGAATGTTAGGCTTGTCAATTCTTGGTGTAATACTCACTTGTCACACTCCTTCCTTACGATCACTTCCAATGGCATTTCTTGTTGATTTGTCCCCTGATACGCTTACGCAACGCGTTTGGGGTCAAAGGAACTTCCTTTTCGTCAAGCAAGTTTTTCAACACCCTAGGCAATGAACCTAATCGTTGTAGAGTAGTATTAGGGTAAGCCACGGGTATTGATATCGTTCTCTAGGGGAATAGGAATGCTAGTGAGAAGTTACTACGCTAAAGTTGGTGTTGAGGAAGATTATTTTTTTATCTTTTTTATATTTTTTTTAGGAAATGGAAAAGTACGAATCTCGGGGTTTGGATTTTGGGGGTTGGTATTTCTACCGATTACTCTACTATTATCTAATCTAATTAACTAAGCTAGGGGTAGTCTATGTCTATTGTCGTGTGCTCGTATAATGATTAAAAATGTGTTTACTTAGATTTTATTACTCCCTAGTTATCTCCTATTGATGGTTGAATTGTCACATCCTTATTCTTAAGGCGTTGTGTCTCTAAGGTCGTAGGGTATGCGTTTATCCCTAACTCTTTGAAGCTACCAAAGGTTAATGACTACGAAATCTCTAGGATTTATAAACTTAACACTAAGGTATTCTTTGGATGTTTAGCCTACAATTCCACTAGTAACTATATGCTAAGGTTCAACAAAGATTAATCAAGCATTAATAACACAACAAATGACCTATCGCAATACTAGGTCAATCACAATTAAGATAAGAGACAATAATCAATAACTAGGTTTCATATTACCTAAGCAAACACACAAGTAAATTAGCCGGACATGGAGAACATGCAAGCATACACACAATCAATTGAAGGCATAATTGAATCAATGAAGTAAAACACTTATCTTGATGTAAAATAGGTATGGAACCCTAAAATCTTGTACAAAATGACCTTGGTTCGGTTTAGATTTTACCCACAAAACTACCTCCCTAAAACTCGAAAAATTCGGATTCTATATATAGTGTTACAAACTGCGGCGTCGCTCTTTAATTGTGACGTCGTCGGGTCGCCGTCATTAGGTTTTAAATCTTGGCCACGTTATCATTGTGTGGCGTCACCTTATGCTCGCGATGCCGCCTTGATCTCGGCGCCGTCTGGATCAAATCTGGGTCGTCGAGCTGCGACGCCTACTCTTTTAAAACCCGATGCCGTCACTTGTTAATTAGCAATTTGGCTACCGAGTCATCACAAAACATGTTCGACGGAGTCGCGATTAATATTGACGCCGCCCCTTGGGCCCAGCACTTGAGTGTCTCGATTCTTGACTTTGGCCATTTTCTTCAGTATATTCGCCTTTTCGTCCGAATAAGTGTCGTTCCAGCAATTTGCCTTCAAGAGACCTAAAAAGTGAAAAGGAACGAAATTAAGTAATAACGGATACCAAAGTGATCAATTAAGGGCTTAAATGACCCCTAAAAAAGGTACCTTTTAAATCCTTATCAAATATCCTTGCACTTGGTATTTGCTTGTCCTCAAGCAAATGTGCTTTTAGCCAATTGATTTATAAGTTAGAGGTCATGAAGCATTAGTTTAGAACGATCCACAACTCATATAAGCCCCGCAAAAGTCATAACAAGCACATAAATTACATACTAGCACCTCACATGGGGTGTTTGGATACTCACATCTCTCGGGTTGTTATGAAATATAACAAGTTGGAAATAGAAGATAAACACTCATTAACCGGTCCTAGTACATACATTACCATAGGCTTGAGACTAGATCAAACCTTCATCACTTTGGCGTAAGCACCTAAGAAAGACTATCCAAGAGGTCTTTTAAAGGGTTGTAACATTAGGCTTACGGTAGGGAAACAAAGGGTTTGGTGGGATAGGCGATTTAGTGGTGGCAAGTCAAAAATCTTTATGTTACAAGCATGCAAAGAATGGCGTTTTTAAGCCAAGACTCGACACTCTAAACTCTAGATAACTGAAACAAACAAAATAGTAGAGATTTATAGGCACATCCCTACACTTGAGTTTTTATTACTCTAACACTAATTTGACCCGAATTGAAAATATCAAAACACTTGGAGTACATTATTACGCAAATAAAGGGAATTTGAATTTAACGTTCTCTTCCCGTCATTTCATAAAATTTAACTCTTCCCATGAGTCCCAATCGTCCCAAAACTGTGTACAAAAGATATGACTCGACTTAGCAACTTATGCAAGAAACTAGATAATTGAACTAAGGGTTTAGTGTGATCACAATAATGCACTAAAAGTGAGTGCATACAAGGTAGGCTAAGGGGATTTGGGTGTACATTTGGGGTGGATTGTAAACAATGCTCTTCATTGATATTCGAGCCAAACATCACGAGAACCGCGAAAAGGATAGGCTCGAGGGGTTAACTAGGGTATCGTGTACTAAAGATGAGTACAACGCAAAGGTGTGGGGAATTACTCAACCGATGTGGAAGAAGTAATTATATTACAGGTATCAAACAAGGGTAATCCTAATGCCTCTTTGATAAGGTTTTAAAATGTACCTTTTTGAGGAGTCGTTTAAGCCCTTATTTGATCACTTTTGTATGTTATTACTTAATATCGTTCCTTTTCACTTTTTAGGTCTCTTGAAGGCAAATTGCTGTAATGGCACTTATTTGGACTAAAAGGCGTGAATATACGAAGAAAATGGCCAAAGTCAAGAATCGAGACACTCAAGTGCTTTGAAACATGAGGGGACGGCGTCATCGCTAATCATGACGCCGTCGCATCACTTTTGTGATGGCTCGGTAGCCAAATTGCTTATTTTCAAGTGGCGATGTGGGCTTTAAAAGAGTAGGTCGTCGCAACTAAGGCGGCCTAGATTTGATCGAGCGGTGTCGAGAGGCCGAAGGGACGGCGTCACAAGCATAAGGTGACGCCGTCGCAAGATAACGTGGCCAAGACGAAACCCTAATGGCGGAAACCCGACGGCGTCACAAATTATAAGGTGGCGTCGTCGCGATTGTAATCTTATATATAGAATCCAAATTTTCGCTTTTAGTGTGTAGTCTTTTGGAGTAAAACCTAAACCGAGCCAAGGCTGTCTTGTCTGTATTTTAGGTTCCAAACCCTATATTACACCAAGATAAGTACTTTACTTCATTAATTCAATTATGTCTTCAATTATTTGTGTGTATGCTTGCATGTTCTCCATGTATGGCTAATTTACTTGTGTGTTTGCTTAGGGAATATGAAACTTAATTATTGAATATTGATTGGTTTTCTCTTATCTTAATTGTTAATGATCTAGTAATGCGATAGGTCATTCGTTATGTAGTTAATGCTTGATTAATCTTTGTGAACCTTAGACTATAACACCTAGAGTAGTTGTAGGCTAAACCATCCAAAGAGTACCTTAGAGTTAGAGTTTATTATTCCTAGAGATTTTGTAGACGAGACCCTTTGGTAGTTTCAAAGAGTTAGGCACAAACGCATACCCTACGACTTTAGACACACAACGCGATTAAGAATAAGGACGTGCCAATTCAACCATCAATAGGAGATAATTAAGGAGTAATAAAACCTAAGTAAACACATCTTTAAACCATCATACGAGCACACAATAATTAAACATAGACTACATACACCTTAGATTAGATAATTAGAAAAGTAGAGTAATCGGTAGAAATACCAACCCCCAAATCCAAACCCCGAGATTCGTACCTTTCTAATTCCTAAAAAACATAAAAAGATAAAAAAATAACCTTCGTCAACCCCAACCTTAGCGTAGTAACTTCTCACTAGCATTCCTATTCCCTAAAGAACGATATCAATACCCGTGGCTTACCCTAATACTACACTACATCGATTAGGTTCATCGCTAGGTGTTATAAAACTGCTCAAGAAAAGGAAGTTCCTTTGACCCCGAGCGGCGCGTGTAGCGTTATCAAGTTTTTGGCGCGCTGCCGGGAATAGAATAGCTAGTTAGTAGTCCACCTCATTTAGGTTTCTTTGCTTGATTCCTATCAAGTAAATTTTTCTCATTTTAGGTTTCTCATAGTCATCCCCCTTCTTCGTGACCTTTGTTCGTAATCCCATCACTTTTCATCATGGAAGGTGATAACCAACCACCATTCATCAACCTACCACCAAATGACCCGCCAAGAGCCCGTACTCTTGGTGAATACTCGAGACCAAGCCACCTAGGCTATAGGAACACCATTGAGCTTCCCGATCAAGCCCAAACTACGGACTGCGATCCGACACCATCCGGTTGGTGCAAAGCGGATGTGCATTCCATGGACTTCGTTCAAGATCCTAATCAACATCTTAAGGATTTCCTTAAAATTGTCGATTAAATGCGACCTTGATGCTACTACTCGGGAGACCACGCGTCTGCGTCTCTTCCAATTCTCTACGGGACCAAGCTAGTAATTGGCTTGAGTGACTTCCATGGCTCCATCTCAAGTTGGGATGATCTCACCTCTCGCTTCCTTGCTCAATTTTCCCACCGAGGAGAACCACTAAGCTTAGGAATGACATCTTGATGTTCCAACAACGTCAAGGTGAATCTCTCTGAAGCATGGACTCGATTCAAGGACTTACTTCATAAAGTCCCTCATCACGGCATTGATCTTTGGCTCCAAGTCCAACTTTTCTATGATCATGTCAACTTCCCCACCAAGCGATCCATTGACCAAGCGGCTGGTGGAAAACTTAGTGATCTCACCGCGGAAGAATCATGGGATATAATAGAGGACCTTGCTCTCTATGACAACGAAAGTTGGAATGACCCCCGTGAGTTGCCCAAAACCATTAAGGCAATCTCCTTGCCTCTAATTGACTCACAATCTTCCGACCGTAGGATGCTCGAACTTGAAGATCAAGTTAAATTCCTAATGAGTTCCTACGAAAATCCTAAGTCTTCACATTAAGTGAATAAAATCACTCTACCTTGTGAGTTATGTAGTGGTCCCCATGACACTCGTGATTGCACAAGACTCCCGAACAAGCTTTTGCGGATTACGCCCACGCGCACCGACGGAGCGGGAGAAGTGGTACACTTTCAAGCCCAAACAAAACAACTTAGGAAACTCTTACAACTCCTCATGGAGAAATCACCCTAACCTGAAGTGGAACCAAAACTCAAGCACACCCCAAAGCTCATCTAGTCCACCTAATAGGTTCAATTCTCTAAACACCGGGAACCCCACTAATCTTGAGGCATTTGCATCTAGATTCATGTCATCTTAAGAGACTCGATTGACTAAGCTTGAAGCCGATTTTAAGCAAAGACAATGCGACATGACAAACAAGATTGATGCCCTCTTAATAGCCTTTAATGAACGGGAAATTGGAGCACTCCCAAGTGATACTATAAAGAACCCAAAGTGAATTCGATTTCGTCGACTTCATGTTCTTGTTCACCATGGGAGAGTGCACATCCATGTCCCTCACACCCAACGGTTCACTCGGTAAATGCTATCAACAAGGGTTCCAAGCAATCCAAAATGAGGTACCAAGGCCGTGCACCATTGGTAGAACCTACTATTGAGAAACTGTTGGGTTCAGTAAATACCCAAACCCCTTAATCTAGGATTTGAATAGAAAATAGCCTAAGTATTTAATCCGTTAACACATACAGTCACTGAGTGCATAGTCTCTCGGTGAGTCGTCTTCGTGATACTCGATGCGAGGCAATAAAGAGTGTCTCCACTCAAGAAGGCGGAACTTAAAGGGTGAAGACCGAGTCAAGAAGAAGATGATGGATTCAGTGGTGATGACAATAACTCACTGAATCCCTAAGATTCTCTCCAACTTCTTACATCAAGATGGCCAAGTAGAAGCGAAGAATGTAAAGACTAAAGAAAGAGCGGGACAAGGCGGGAAAAGTTGAATCGAGATAAGGAAGTCCTTATCAACCAAAGTCAACTTTCCACGAATGACAAAGATCGTGCCCGGTGTCATCACCGAACTTAGGAAAGTAGTCTTGTCTCTTACCAAGAATAGTCTTTATAATGAGACAAAATACATCGAGATTTTGTCTTACAGATGATGTCGGTTGTCACTTAGGATAGAGTCAAATACCATACATGTATAAATAGCATAAGAGATGGAGTGAAAAGATTAAGCTTGTGAATTGTAAAAACACACACGTGAAGCCATCTTTTCACCTCCAAATACAACTTAGTTCTGAGATAGCTCGGTGAGCTCTAAGAGTTGTGCTCGTAACATAGCCCGAGCTTAGAGAGAATCACCCAACTTTGTCATTTCAATCCCAAGTGCTATTCCAAGTACTTGGGTAACGTATTCTTTGTTGATTTATTTCTAATAAGAATATGGCGTTGAAAATTATTGATGTGTTTTCTTTATGTTAATTTCGGTCATAGTTCACTTTTAACTTGTTTTATAAACTTAACTGCTTTTAAGCGATAGTGAGCGGGAACAACAGCCGTCAACCAAGAACCCAAACCTAATCTAGAGGAGAGTACAAGGAACTCCATCAAGAAAAGCGGTTCTTGAAGTCTTAGCTCATGCACCTTATTATAATGCTTTAAAAGAAAAATATGAGTTAGAACTTAAACTTGGAAAACATGGATCCGCCTTTGTGCGAAATAATCTACCTAAAGTTAGACGATCCCGGGCTATTTACTCTTCTATGTAGGCTTGGAACTTCCAAACCACTCGATGCTCTAGCCGACTTAGGATCATGCATCAATCTTGTTCCGTTGTCCCTCCATAGAAGCCTTGACTTAGGTAAGATAGAACCAACGGAAACCATCTTAGGTCTAGCGGACGGTAGTGTTGCATATCCGGTAGGGATAATAAAAGACATGGTAGTACACGTAGGAGATTTGACTCTTTTGGCCGACTTCCATGTGCTAGACATGAATAAGGACCCGACATGCCCATTACTAGTAGGAAGAGGATTCTTAGCTACCGCTAGTGCCATCATCGATTGTAAGATGTCCAAGATAGTGGTAGGAGAGGGGAGTGCTAGGTCAATTTACGATGTCAAAAGCATACGTACTACAAAGAAGAGGAAATCACATGAGATTGAGTTGGATAGAACGCCTTCTAGATATGGACCTTGGATAGATAAGAACCTCATAGGTCCCCAACGACCTTTCTACTTAGATGAAGCCTTTGCTAGTAAAGCAACTTTCCATGAAAAAGAAATGGCTAGGGACATGGAAGTGAACCCGTTCGAGGACGCCTTAGTATTTAGAAAGATGACCAAGTTCCTAGGAAGTTTGCCCGTCAACCTTGTCATGAATAAGTGGAAAATTGAGAAGCCTAAACATAAATGGGATTGGGATAGACCACCTAGTGATGGTAATGGAGAGTGGCACATTAGGATAACGATCTATGATCCCGATGGAGAGAAGTTTGAAAAGGCATATCGAACCGAATGTACTACTAGGAACTTAAATGATAAGTTTGATCCTTGTTACATTGTTAAGGATAGGCTTACTTATATCGGTACATAAGGGCACGACTATGAGTCTAGCTACAAGACTCATAAATAAAGAAAAGCGCTTCGTGGGAGGCAACCCATGCTTAATTGTTTGCTTGTTAGTGTCATATATCTTTTATTGATTGCTTATTCTCATGTTTAAATTTGTAAAATGCTTTATTTTGTTTTAACCGTCTTAATTGTATATAAAGGTATTTTACATAAAGGATAAGTGTAGGAGGATTACACACGTTTTCAAAAGAAACGTAAACATGAGAATAACAATTAATTAAAAGATATATATGTGTGTTTGTTCGAGTCAAATGCTTGTATCGAGTCATAATGGATGTTTTGCGAAATTTTTCTAGATTCTAAAGATGTAAATTTTCCGAAATTTTTCCGTAAAATCATGAGACCGCTTTTTGTCGGGATAACTTTGACGTCGTCAGATCGCAACCGACGGCGCGAGGAAGGAGTAAAACAACGACTTACTTTTCTCGTTTTCGAGCTACTTATAGATTTTGGAATTTTCCGTGTCTTAATTTTCAAGAAATTTCAGAAACATCCATTCCACAAGCATTATATCCTAGTTTAATAGAGTCTTATATATATTATTACCGCCAATTTTACGCGAAGGTTTCGTTTGTTTTCTTCAAGTGTGCAGGTTTAATTTATTAAGAAGAAGATACATAAGATTGGAAGGAGCTTTATACGCATACATTCTTCTTGAAAAGGATTTAACCACCACTTTACACGGATCCTACCGAGCTAATCAGGGGAGTACTAGTTTCTTTCATCTTTTATTACCTTCCATTATCATAACTTTGATACTTTCGGGAACATTGGGACAATGTTCGGTTTAAGTGTAAGGAGGAAAATAAAGCGGAACTTTGAAACTATGCTTATCCTTGACTATTTGCTTCGTCCGATTGCATTTGTGTAATAAACCATGAGAAAATGTCGGTTAGGGTAATTTTGGCACCGAATTTAAAATTTTTCATGACATATAGGAGTGGGCCATTAGTCTTAACAAAAGCGTCTCACGGATAGGAAGTTGCATGACTAGTACAAAAACCCTTTACCACTTAAAGTCCACCCAAAATGTGAGGATCGCCTTTAGATTAGTAGGAATTAAAGCATTCATCTGTAATGCTTAGAATGTGAACCGGTAGTATATTAGATTCTAGAACTTGTTTTGTGATGCATCCCGAGATCGCTAGTAAGACTACACTTGTGTAGTTAGGAATAACTAAATGATAAGAGGCATTAGGATAACCCTTGTTTGATACCCGTAATATAATTACTTCTTCCACATCGGTTGAGTAATTCCCCCACACCTTTGCGTTGTACTCGTCTTTAGTACATGATACCCCTAGTTAACCCCTCAGAGCCTATTGATTTGTGCTAAACTGTCAAGTTTAATTACACAAGCTAACCACTTGTGAATGGCTAACCGTAATAAACTTAAAACAGCTCAAACACTAATACAATGAAGATCAGAGGAATTTAGTAGATTCTGGGTC
>CM040239.1:86237920-86261295 GCA_022545495.1 Chrysanthemum lavandulifolium | reverse complement strand
TATAAGTTTAACCTATGCATATACGGGTTTGAAAATTAAATACGGCTAAATTATTAGTAAAATAAATATAAATATCAAATGTAAACAAGTTACTGTTATATGAAAATAAATATACGTGAAAGTACTTATAACAACGACTCATGTAATTTCTATTTAAAGTTTATATAATGATATCCGGGGAAAAAAACTTTATATTTAACTTTATCAAAGGTCATTATGTGCTATTCAACTCGAATATTGTGTACAATATGATACCAAGAGTTAAATTTAAATAAGAATATCAACCTCAACAAACATGGCGTTAAACAAGGTTAAATCTTTCATCCAACAAAATCGTTACAAAATATTAATCAAGATTAATACATAATAAAAAATTATATAAAAACCCGTGCATAATTTTTAATTATACTTATATCACAATTACAAAACATTAAACACGGGCAAATTTTACATGTTCAGATATTAGACTAAAATTTTAAATAAATTTATTGCATGTGTAAAATGCATGCGTGCACGAGACTTATAATAAGTATAATAAATACTATATGCATCCAATTTTTTTTATTTTTTTATTTCTATTAAAAATATTTAATCGCCACACAAAGTTAGTACACTTAAACTTTGTTTCCAAGGAAAAAGAAAAGAGTTGGAGAGGAAATTAGAAAAATGTCATGTTTTGGAGTATTCTTAGGAGAGAAGAGAAATTAAAAAGAAATTATGTTAATTTTCCCCTCCTAAACTTCTTCCCAAATTAGTACGATTTGGAGAGAATATGATTTTTAGCTAAATTTGATTTCATTCCTTTTCTTTATTTCTTACAATAGAACATAACATTTTTTTTTTACCATTTTTTCCTATTTCTCCTCTTCTTTTTTCTTTTTTACCATCTTCATTTCTTTTCTTTCCGTTTTATAATCTCCATATTATTTAAGTTGGCATAATCCTCGTTTACCACTCTCGCTAGTTACTCTTAATGAACCCTAATCCTAAAGCGTAACTATAAAACACCGTGATCATTCAAAACTCAAACTCAAATCAAGTTGTATCGTACTGATACTTATAATTATTTTTTTCTAAAATTTGAACTTTATTAAATAGTCACAAAGTTAAATCAATAACATAACAAATTCAAAGACAAGACCTTTTAATGTCAGTATACAACATATCACAGATTCAAAAGACTATTGTTCTATATGTTGAACAAACATGTAAACCAACAACATGCATACCAAGACTTTACAATTTCTGCATTTGCATATCGATCTCCCAATCTTTTGCCACACCACAAACCAGAGCATAATGTTTCAACTTCAAAGTCAGAAACCTAGATTAATTGCCTCAATGATCATAGCCAATATAACTTTAGAGCTTCTTGCTTTTTAGTAAACAACCTTTAAATTATTTCTTGCCACAAAAGTAGATAGCAGCAGTCACCAGCCTTCCCAAAACACTTCTTATAGCATTGGAGTTATTCAATTTTACCATGTCTTTCTAGCATACTCCTTGGAATTATATAGCCCATGTTTTTCCACTAAAATTTGTATCTTACTATCACTAGGTAACTTATCAAGTGGTTTTAAAACTTCACTCAATCATCAAATTATGTGTTTTTCGAACATTTTTGGACATGTGTGTGCCACCTACTAGTAGTGATTATGTTTTAGAAACTGTTTTCGGTCAACATGTGAATTTATAGAAAGCGTGTTATAATCTACTATGGAATGCTTATGTAGACCTATGCATGGGATCAATTTCATTCTGTAATAGTACCGATCTGGTTTAGACGCTTCTGTTTTTTAGCAATTATGCGCTTTCCTTAACTATGATTGGTGCAAATTAAATGATAACCTTAGCTCCCATACACACGGAAAGGGATCGACTATACATTTCAATGCAACCAGGGGCGGCTGATCTAGGACTAAACATCACGAGATTTGGAATTTTTTTTTACTGTGATTTAAATAAAGAAATATACCAAGAAATACTCCCCCATCCCCAAGCTGTTATCCACCCAACAAAAACACACAATTTGGAAAGAGTATGTATTACAACTTCGACTTGGTAGAAGATTTAAATCAAATTACTGTTGGGGTATCCTTAAACCGGTTTCTAATTGCAATCTCTTTTTATCAGTTAATGAGTCTTCTGGTGTAGATCATGAGGTAGACACAGGCTTCAAGTCCTATAAAGTCCGAGGTTGATTTCCTGACAGTTTATTGCTACATGTAATTTGAATATATAGTATGTAGTCTATCTTACTATTTGCAGAATATGCATATTATTTCTATATATGTCACATTTATGTATTTCAATAAGTGTACATTACTTAGCCTTTGAGAAGAACTTAATAAAACCTTGAAGATGTCAACATCCGAGATCCTATTATGGCTTGTAAATCCCGGTTGTAACTGTGTTTAATTCTCTCTAGCGACTTGCTAGACTGCATTCAATAAGAGTTTTGTCATAAAGAAAACAAGAATATTGTATGATAAACTGTATCAACTAGAACTGAATTGCCAACAATAAGCTAGTACTTTTTGGACATTGATACGATCCAAACAAGATTAGTTTCATATATATACCTTTCAAAGTATACTAGTAAACAACTTTGAATACCTAAATACAAGAAGCAAAGAACAACTAGAAACATACTAATATTGCTGCATATATGGTTGCTGTCAGCTAATTAACAATATCAGCATTTTCACCATCCATCAAATGCCTAAAACATTTCATATATAGTTGATGACGTACTGAATATGGTACAAAATCATTTTCACATAAACTGAAAGTTAAAAAAATCATAATACATAGGTTGCTCTTTCTTTTAGAAACATCCACAGACATAAACTAGTTAGGAGGTTGATAAAAGTAAAAGAACCCAACAAAAACAAACTAGAACATATAAATATGTTGATTGAGGAAAAAGGATGAACTGGAGACTTAGCAAAATCTTTCTTATGAACGACAAACACCTAATGATATGGATACCTTTCATAGATATATCTTTCAGTTAGAATAATTCCCACTAGTCTTCCAGTAACACCAGTAAATCAGTAAGATAAATGTATTACATAGGAAAACTCATTGATTCAGTTCAAAGCAGAACTGTATCGGAGTTCATGTGACCACAAAAAACCTAAATTGAAGTTAGTGACTCTATAAATAAGAAGGCTGGAAGAAAGACACGCATACCAACTTATTACTCAGTCTTGAATCCATAAACATCATTTTCCAATCTTCATCTCGACAAACGAAAGGCAATTAGATCTTACTAAAAAGTACTATTTTAGTACCCTCGGTGTTAGCTGTATTTTAAGTGCATAGAGAGAGAGGGAGAGGGGAATTGAAGGGAGGGAGGGAGAAAGAAAGTAGCAGAACTGAATCCATCTTTCAGTACCCTAGAATCTGTGAGCATCGTATAGCTTCAACGACGCTTTGTGTGAGAACTGTTCCCTTTCTCCATAAGTGATCTGAACTCTAGTGGTGAATTAGTCTGATTTGCTGCTAATTCTGCAGATGAGGCGGCGGCAGCAGCTGATGCTCGTTCTCTTTCATACTCTCGATGCTTATGCAAGTAGCGGACAATGGCTTGGGAATAGTCATCAAATCCTAGTGTACCAAGAGCCCAACATATGTCGTCTCCATTCACTGTCTTGCGATTCTCCTTTTGACATTTGTCAGAAGCCTCACCAGTAACAAAACTTATAAACTCTGAGGCACACTGTTGTATAGTTTCCTTGGCTTCTTTTGAAATCTTGGCTGTGGGTGGTAGGATCTGTTTCATGATCCTGCTCACGTTTGCAATGGGCAATAATTTATCATGCTCATCCCCCATTTCTATTTCTATGTCTAGGTTTAGTCAAGATCTTCTAAAACACAGACACGTTTCACTTTATATATATAATTATATATGTGTGGGTATGGACGCATATACACATGTACATATACTTACATGTACATGAATGGTTGTGCTCACATGTATGTTATGTACATATGTACATGTCTTGCAGACAAATTTTAAATCTTTTTATCTTTTAATTTTTTTGAATGCAATTATATATATAAGTAAAACCATGGTTCTATATAAAAGGCGCGTCATAGCGGTGCCAAGGCGTGAGGCGTGACTTTCATGTTACGTAATAGACCAAGGCATCGGCTTTAGGCGTGTCATGAGATGAAGCGTAAAAAAGTGCGAGGCGTGACGCCTTTTTTAATATAACTCTAATGAAAAAGTTTTTTTTGAAACGAAGAGTTGATGCGTACTAAATCTGTTGGGACTACTAATGCTCCTGGTTCGATTACTAAGGATGTTGTGGAGTCGTTAATTTCACTTGGTGATGCTGGTCATGATGTGAACGAACCTCAAGTGGCTACGGAGTCTACTAATGAACCTCAAGTGGCTACGGCTCCATCCAATCAAGTTGATACTAATTCACATGGGCCTGTTAGCCAACCGAATGGTATTGATAAGGTTGTCGTGGATGCTTATAAGGATTTTGATAATGCAACGCACAAGGTCCAATTGAAGAATGTCGAGAATGCTTTGAAACAGCCTTCTACATCATATGCAGGTGTTATTTCAAATGAACCTAAGAAATACACGTCTAACTTTCGTAGGCTGGAGTGTAGCAAGGTAACGAATGGTGTGGATCTTACTATCCCTATGAAAGTGTTTGAAGATGTGAACACTATGTATGAGAATACTCTCTATGGTTATTTCCTTGGTAAACACATTGCTTTTCCTGTTGTTGATTATTATGTATGCAATGTTTGGGCTAAGTATGGTATACAGAAGGTTATGATGAATGCTTAGGGGGTCTTTTTATTTAAGTTTAATCCGAAGAAAGGTGTTCATGATGTCCTTGAAAATGGCCCGTGGTTGATTAGAAATGTCCCTATTATTCTTAAACCATGGACCTTGAATACCAACTTACTTAAAGAGGATTTGACCAACATTCCGGTGTGGGTTAAGTTCCATGATGTTCCTCTTGCTATGTTTTCTAATGACGATCTTAGTCTTCTTGCTACATTGATTGGTACGCCGAAAATGTTAGATGCTTATACTAGCCAAATGTGCAAGGAATCATGGAGCCGCAGTAGTTTTGCTAGGTGCTTGATTAAAGTTAAGGTGGGTGAGGTACTTAGGGATACACTAACTATTGAAATACCCCTACTTAATGGGTTAGGTTCGACTATTGAGAAGATACGGGTTGAATACGAGTGGAAACCTACTCGATGTGATACGTGTAAGATCTTTGGTCATACTCTTGTTGATTGTCCAAAATATTCCCCTATTCAGCCTACTAAGAGTGTTAATGATGGTTTCCAAACTGTCAACAACAAGAAGAAGGGTAAGCAAGGTGGTCCAACTGCTTTGGGTTAAGGAGGGTTTACGAAACCTAATGTGGGTAAGAAGTTCCAATATCGACCCAAAAAGCCTCCTACTGAACCTAAGCAAGTCGATGTCACTAAGAAAAAGGCTGTTGATGTGCCTCGTACGAGTGGAACGAAGGTTGCTACATCCAATAAATTTGATGCCCTTAGTATGGATGATACTGATGACTTTGGTATTCCGACTAAGGAAGTGAATAAGGATGTGGATGCTCCTAGTACAATGGAAGAAAAGAAGAATGAGTCTTCAAAGACTAGTAAAACATTGCATGAACTGTTTGTAAGTGATTCAATGAAAGCTAACGAGGTTGGTCCTACCCTATTGTTGAGATAATTGGGGAGTTTGAAAAGCTTCTTATTGATGGAAAAGCTACTCTTGTAAATAATGATGGTAATCCTATAAAAAAAGGTTGATTATACGGGTAATAAAAAGGATTTTCCGTCTACTTCTTCTACTAAGAGGGTCAACCCATTCTCTAAGGTGGGAGAGATTGTTGATTCTAACAGTGATGAAGAGGAGGTTGTGAACACTTTTGATGAGTCAATGAACCTATTTGGTGGTGGTCATGATCGTGAAGATGATTATGATGACTATGATTATGATGACTTTACGAATCAGGTCTACGATCTTCCATGGAATTTGGATGTTTTTTATGACACATATGGTATCAAGCTCCAAGGCCTTGGTAGGAAGTAATTTTGTTTTCATAGGAGTCTAATGTTATCTTTTAAGTAGTGGTTTATTTTCTTGTTTAGAGAATAGGATGTATCTTGTTATGTAAGCTTTTTCGCCTATATAACGGGCTGAAATATGGGATTCACCCATATCCTTTGTACCTAAACGTTTTTTTGAGTAATATATTTACCGGGTTTTGACTTTTAACAAAAAACGTTTTTTTTTTTTGAAGAAATGAAAAGATTACATGCAAAGATAGTTTCTTAACTTAATTCCTTAAATATAACACTTTCTATAAACACGAAATTATGAAATATGATATAATATATAAATCTATAAATATTTTAATATTTTGTCCGCTTTAAGTCACGCATTAAAAAACACTATGGCTTCGCCATAGCTTCTAAGGTGTGAGACTTGGCCATGCCGCCACACCACGTCTCAAACTATTTATAACCTTGAGTAAAAGTAACAAGATGTTATAAGTTACAATTACTTAAACAATAATCTTGACCGACATGATCATAAAACTATGAAATTAAAGTGAAAATTCAAAGGGCAAAGGGTTGGAAAATGTAATTAACTTGTCACGTTTTACTCTGTTGTGTAGTCATCTTTATTTTTTCCTATTATATAAATCATATTTTTGAATTTCGTCTATTGTCTGCATTTTCTAACAATTTTACCCTTGTCATTTATCAACACGTACTCCTTTTTTTAAACAAGTAAGGCAAAAATAGTCATGAGATAGACATAATAAACGATATTCAAAATTATAATATATAAAATAAGAAAAAGAAAAAAAAAATTACAAGACAAAGTAAAAAAAAGGCAAGTCAGTTGCCCTTTGACCCAATTCAAACAATCAAAAAAGAAACCCGTCATCAAATCTAACAGAACGCCTAGTTTTTTTAGGGCAATCACCTCAGTAGAAAGCATGGAAACGGGTAACCTCCAACCATAGTTCCAACTACAAAATTGATATGGGAAAGCTACTCAAGATTAGAGAACTACCACTTGCTCCAACATTCATGATCTTTTACAACGTGTGACCTTTGACCCTTGCAAAACGACCCTTACCAAACAAAAAGGGCCCCAGACATATCTGAAACTACCAGACTACAACAATTAACCTGAACATTTTCCTAATGATAAACAAAACAATAAAAGAGCAAAATAGTAATTGAAGAACTATCAGGCGTGAAACACTTGTCACTATTAACCATACTAGACCATAAATCTGAACCATGTTCAGAGAACACGACCACCACCATACCAGTCGGATCTTGAACTTTAACATCGTGCACGACCAACTAGAAAAGAACAAAATAGTATTCGAAGAACTACCAGGCGACCTTGGTTACAAATACATTTTGGTGAAAGTTTAAATGTTTTTCACTAATGTTGTATGAATTTGTTTTTAAGAATGAGTTTATATGAGACTACTAGGAAAACTTGATTGCGAGGTCTCTCTATGACGCTTTTGATTCTAGTTAAATGTGTTCCGAAAATCGGATGCAAATGAAATTTCCCAAACAAAACAATCACATGTAATTGGTATGATTTCAGGTTTATTAGTAGTCTTAAATTAACCTCAGAGGATCCAATTGTAAAATAGCTATTGATGTACTAACTTCTTTTCTACAAATCACTTTTTCACCATCCTCGGATCTCGACCGTTGCATTTGTGTTGTAGTGAGATGACCAAATAGTGTTTATCAGAGGAAAGCTACAATAATAAAAGAATATTAAGTAAGACGATTTACGACCTAGTGAGATACAGCTAGAGAAACATAAGTTAGGGGTACAAGTATAAAACCCCCCAGCAATAGAACTTCGTTTCCTCTGTGTACATTTTTATCATACCCCCCAGCAATAGAACTTCGTTTCCTCTGTGTACAAGCATAAAAACCCCCAGCAATACACTTTGTCTTTGGACCAGATGCATGTGAAGTCTTAATTTGCATCCTTAGCGGTGCTAGATCAAAAAGCAATTCAAAAACAAATACTGTAATTACTAAACTTAATGTTTCAAATTTCATTCCCTCGATCTATGTTCATTTATCCAAATTTGCACAAGCTAGGTTGATTGTTAGACCAATTACAGCTAGGCGGAATTAAGAAAACTAGGCTTCTTTAAATTTGGTGTGGGAGTTTGAGAAGATAGGAATAAGCATGAAAGTGGTACATGTTTTATGTTAAGGTGATAGTTTTCTTAGAAGATCTATCAAGCAAAGGTTTTAGTAATCCTATCACGAGGGATGAGTTTTCTCTCTTTCTCTTTTTTTTTTCTAGCTTCATTTTTTTCTTTCTTTAAAACGTTACATACTCTTAGTCACATTTGCAAACGAAATACTAACCTAACTGGTCTCTTGATTATTTTCCATTCAACGGCACCAATATATTATTAGATGAAAACCCCGTGTGGGTTTAGAGTATCATCTAATATATATCACCGCCAAGAGAAAAAAAAAAAAAAAAAAAGAACTTATCTCATTCATGAATTCTTCATATTAAAAAAGAAACCAATTTCGGTTTGGTTAGATTAGGATGGTAACCCAAACTACTTGTATAAACTTATTGTAATTCTTTTCCTACTCTAGCTTCTTGCTAGTTTTTTTCAACGAAAATGCCGTTTAAAAACCAAAGGCACCAACAAAACGAATCCCCGACCGATATTCAACACACTTCTTCTTATCATAGCATAAAGATTCCGTCTAGTCCTCTATTAGCGAGTTGATGTTCTCGAGCTTGATGATTCCTTTTTTCTTCCAGATTTTGTACTAATGTTACTTTGTCTTGTTAATTACATGGTCCCCTCTTTAGTTGATTAAGTACACCCCACTACACTGTTCTAAATGGTCTGATAGCCTCTTTTGTTCCCATAATGCCTGGAATTAGCTTTTTGCTATGTATGGATGAACTTAAAATGTGCATATATCCATGTCTTTATATGGAACCAAATAGCCTGTCAGTCAAAATGAGAATATTTAATAACCCTGCTCACGGTGGCCTACTAAATACTACAAAACTGCTCAAACTAACAATGTGTCAGCAAGGCACTAGTTTGCTAGCAACTTTTTTAGGTGCACATACGCACAAGGTGATTGGCGAATGCATATTTTTTTTACCTGAAACACTTTTTTAATTATATCTCTTGGATATCTGCCTACATCAAGAAGGATTCTATGCTTATAGGCTAGCTAATATCTAAGTATACTTTAGCTGTTAAAAACTACATGCTTTTATATCATATAATAGATTATTTTAGAAATATGTTCTGATTTAAAGCCTCCTAGAAAGAACTCTCCAATTGTAAGATATTAAGGTTTTCTCTCATTCATAGTTTCTTAAGAGGGATATAAATTTTGAACCAGAGTGGTTTGATTAGATTTGTGATTCAAAAGGTACTTGTACTAAAATGTTGTAATTCCTTTTATATCTAGCTTGTTGCTAGGGTTTTCTTATAACATGTCGTTCAAAAAGAAAAGTAATTGGGATATTCTTGAATCTTTCCAACTTCTATTAATGGGTTTACGAATGAATTAATCATAATTAGCAGGCTAGCTTTATCTAGAATGCTTCACTTGGTATATTAGTGAAGAATGACACAACCCTTAAGGTTGAATAGAGTATTTGATAAACTAGAAATATATTATCAAAGTATACGAGATTTAGTAATATCTACTAATTAATTTGGAGATACCACAACCCGGTTCGTACGTTTTAATCCAAACCTCCGAGAAAGGATGCACATGTTAAACTTCTATCATATTCCAGGTTTGGATTACTCATAGGAATAGGAATCGTAAATCCAATTGGATTGTGTGGATTTATCTTCTTGTATTCTTGTTATCATTTAATAAAATGTTGTTACAAAAGTAAAAGTAATTTAAACCAAGTAATTTTTTTTACGTAAAGGATTTTTATACCCTGTGAATATATTATTAAAAAAATGTTAAGTACAATGTATGTGGGTGAATCACGCATCTCAGCGCATTACATAAGCGGTAAAGCTAACATAACAAGACAATACTCTATATGTACAAAGGAAACATGCTCTTAACCACTAGAAATACATTTGACTCAAGACCAAATATATTCTAACTTCAAACTTGACTATGAAGCTTTACGAAATGCATTACAGAATTTCATTTGTTCAGGAGTTAGATCTTCGCTTTCATAATCATCATAATGATTATCTTCATAGCTCCCTTTCTATTATTCATATAAGCTTGGGTTCCTACTTCCTCCTCCACCAGAAGAGGTACTTATACATTTTTTTTTGGGGTAAATGGCTTCCACCCGGCAAAATATATTACTTCAAAAAACAGTTAAGTTCAATTGAATGTGGCTGAGCTACCACATTAACCTCAAGCAACCGCTTGAACAACCACTAAATCATTCATGACAGACCATAATGATCCAACTAGCTACACACAACTAGAAAACCAAAACAAAACCAAGCAAAAAATAACCTATCCAAGTCTAATGTCATGGATGGCAGCAGCCTTTAATTTGGCTGCAGATAGAATACAACCATCAAAATAATAATCACCATAATCATTGTAGTTACATGTACCATCTTTTTATTGCTCCAAAAGACTCATCTTGTTTCCTCAAATACCGAAAGAATTAGTCTCGTTAGGATAACCAAGAGCTTGATCGTCATCGCTATGAGAAACAACCATATTACCCACCTTGGAAAATGGTTTACCCATCTTGGTTGAAGAAGAATCAACCTTTTTAAGAGGTTTACCATCATCATCCATAAGAGTAATTTTTCCCTCAATAATTAGTTTTTTAAGCTTCCTAATTTTCTCAACAATAGAGGTATTACTAGTGCTACCATATGGGTTGTCTCCATAACTCTCCCTCCAACTTTCTAGTAAAATCTTCTTCCCCCACATCCATTTATACCCTTAGAAGAACTAGCAACAACAGGAATATCAGATGCTAAGAAACTAGCGATATCGTGTTGATAATCAAGAACCTCATCATCACTATCTTCTTCAGCCACCTTAGTTTTATTTTTACTACCAGACTCCAAATCAACCCCATCCTTAGGAGAAACACTTGGTGCACAAGGAATACCATTATCATCAATATCAGATATATTAAGAGCTTCAATGTAGCAATAATCGTCTCACTCGTACTTGCCTGTTTAGTGATTTTTTCCTTATTAGCATATGGCTTCTTCAAAACAGGTACATACTTCTGCTTAGGTTTGAAGGGCTAATTTTAGCCCCTTTACCCACATCAATACCTCAAGACGGCTTTTTCTGAGGCATTTGAACATCAACCTTCTTACCTTTATCCTTTTTGGGTAAAAGGTCAAAGACCCGGTAAATATATTACTCCAAAAAATGTTTAAGTACAAAGGATATGGGTAAATCCCATATCTCAGCCCGTTACATAGGCAAAAAGCTTACATAACAAGATACTTTATATTCTCTATGTAAGAAAATAAACCACTACTCAAAATTAACATTAGACTCCTATGGAGATAAAATTACTTCCTACCAAGGCCTTGGAGCTTGATACCATACGTGTCATAATAGGCATCCAAGTTTCCTGGAAGATAGTAAACCTGATCTGCATAGTTATCATAACCATAGTCATCATAGTCATCTTCGCGATCATGACCACCACCAAATAGATTACTCGTCTCATCAAAAGTGTTCACAACCTCCTCATCATCACTATCGGAATCCACAATCTCTCCCACCTTAGTGAATGGGTTAACCCTCTTAGTAAACGAAGTAGTCGGGAAATCCTTATTATAACCATGATAATCAACCATTTTAATAGGATTACCATTATCATCAACAAGAGTAGATTTCCCATCAATAAGAAGCCTTTCAAATTCCCCAATTTTCTCAACAATAGGGGTAGAACCAGCCGCGTTAGCTACCATTGAATCACTCACAAGCGGATCTTGTGATACATTACCTTTCTCGATAGATCCAACTTCCTTTGCTTCCATTTTATTACTAGAAACCTCTACATCAGTAGGATTGCCAGATTCATCAGAATCGATCGTATTAAGTGCAACAAAAGGGTTAGATGTAGCAATCTACGTCCACTCGTACTTGCCACATCAGTGGCAGTCTTCTTCGTACTATCTACCTTCTTGGGTTCAGGAGGAGGCGCTTTAGGTTGATACCTAAATTTAGGACCCACTTTAGTAAAATCTTCCTTACCCGGAACACTTGGACCACCATTACTACCCTTATTCTTGTTAGTGATAGTTTGATAACCATCATTAACAGTCTGTTTAGGTTGAGTAGGAAGTGGAACAGATTTAGGACAATCAATCAGTGTATGACCAAACAATTTACATGTATCACACCGAGGCGGTTTTCATTTGTATTTCACCCGAATCTTTTCAATAGTAGATCCTGTCCCATCAAGTAATGGTATCTCTACAGTGATGCTCTTCCTAAGAACCTGATCTGCCTTAACTTCAATCAAGCACCTAACGAAACTACTTCGACCCCATGATTCCAAGCACATTTGACTAGTATAAGAATCTAACATTTTTGGAGTACCAATCAATGTAGCTAGGAGACTGAGACCATCATCAGAAAACATAGCAAGGGGCACATCATGGAATTTAACCCATACCGGAATATTAGTCAAATCCTCTTCAAGCAGATTAGTATTTACCTCAGTGAAACCATCATTATTCTTTTCCAAAGTAGTAGAAGCTTCAGAAGCCATGGCTGCCACATTAGTATTACTACGAACAGCCTCCTGAACACTATTTGTGCATTCAACCAAAGCAAGTCCAAAAGTTTAACATTCACTACAGTGAGGAGGTTTTCATTCATATTGGAAATTAATAATTTCAAGTAGTAAAACCAATACCTTCTTCATTTGGAATTGCCATTGTAACCTGGCTTTTAGTGAATCCGCACTTAATTCAACTAAAGCACAAACAAAACTAATACGGCCTCGATACTCGACTCACA
The DNA here is from genome assembly GCA_022545495.1 of Chrysanthemum lavandulifolium. Lineage (NCBI taxonomy): Eukaryota > Viridiplantae > Streptophyta > Magnoliopsida > Asterales > Asteraceae > Chrysanthemum > Chrysanthemum lavandulifolium. The sequence continues at coordinate 86,248,251 of CM040239.1, read as the reverse complement.
TAGAGCTTGTAAAAGCATCTAACATAATAGGTTTCCCTACTTGCGTAGCAATCAAGTTCAAACCATCCTCAGAATAAGAAACCAAAGGAACCTTATACATTTTGAACCAAACAGGTACCTTGTTTACCTCGTTCCTATTAAGGGATTACGTGGGAATCCATTTGTTAAGAATAATGGGCGAGTTACGTATAATCCATTGACCTAGTTCCAGAACATGATCCACACCCTCCTTGGTAGCAAACTTAAAAAGAAACACACCATCACCATTCTTCATCAGCTTTTGCAAGCCAAATTCATGTATTAGTAACGTAACTTTGAACTAAAGAAAAAGCAGTGGTTTTACCAAGAAAGTAACCAACAAGTATTTTATTATACCGTCTTAAAACCTTCTTCATAACAGCCATAGGAAACATTGTGTCATGATTTTTCACACGATCCTCATTAACTAATGCTCTAAAATTCACTTTCGGAACCACACGAGTAGCATTAATGACATTGGCAAAAGAAATAAGAGAATTTACCTTTAGAACCGATCCTGAACACATATGCTCATTAGATTTACCACTACGAATTAGTAGCCTTAGTCGTCAAAGTAGAAGCAGCCTTTAGATTCGTATTACCCATCCCAACACACATCGCATAACTCTCGACAACAACCTTGGGTACTTGTACTCTTTAGATATTTAAGATGCATAAAAGGTGTAGGTTCACTAACATTGTTAGGTCACTAGATTTACAACACAAGCTTACTAGAAAGAGATAAAGGCGATTGAACAAGTAAACCAAACACACACACGTTAAGCTAATACCGGTTATGCGTAGAGAGTGAGTGAAAGGAATAAATTGAACAACCAACCCTCAAGTGAGGGTTATACAAGAGTATTTATAGGCAAGGAGCTAGGGCAACACTCCCACTCCTTCCCTTTTCCTTATTGGACATGGGCCTAAGCTTATGGGCCTTCTACAAAAGCTTGACCTTAAACAAACATAAAGGCCATAATAAGCTACCTATTACATATGAGTAACAAACACTTGAATTAAGGTTTAGGAGTGATTCCAACAATCTCCCCTCAAGTGTTGGTGATGAAAACAGTGAAGCGTTGATGTAATAGTAGCTTTGGCGTCTTCGACATTCTTCTTTCTTGTGAGAAGAATTGCCTTGATTCGAACAATCTCCCAAATGTAGAGAGATAGTTGTCTTTGAACAGTTATGCTTTGGCGTCATCTTTAACTTTGTTCTTTGATCATTGTTCTTTGTGATGAAAGTGATAGTATGTTGTAGTTCGCATCAATTACGCCTCGTGTCGACCCGTTGCTCCGGTGTCTCCACGTCATTCTTCAACATGCTCACACGCTCTTTGACTTTGGAATTCAATACTGATGAAGTTCTTTAAGTCTTTAACTTTGTAGATTCTTTGGTTTGACGAAGAATCATTCTGTCTGTTGTGTTGCTTTAAGATAGAACTTCCATTAGTGATGATCTGCACGATCATTCCGCTCCAGAGCTTCCATAAGAAGAAAACATTAAAACGGTTAGTAATATGCGGATTCCGGCACTTACAAGTTTGAACTTTGAGAGTGTTAACAGCATAGTGTGAAAACACAACTCTAAGTCTCACAAAGGCCGTTCTGAACTGAGTCCCACAAGTGAGATAACGCGATGTACAAGTACATCTACATTCCAGATGAGTCATCGAGGTACACCAAAGCATCACCTCACGGTCGTAGACCATTTGAGACACACTAAGCGTAATCTACGGGAGTTACCGAAGTGACTTCTTTGTCGGTATTGTTTGATGTTGACCCCGGCGGGAGTTTCCATTCAATCACCGAGGATCACGGTTGTGAACCTCTCATAAATGTTCTCGACAGTTGCTAAGATGCGTGAAGGACTCGATAACGTACCACCGATGTTCTTCTTGTTGAACATCAAGTGATGAAATGTCAAGTGTACCTAAGAGATCTTTTGATGAATCTCGTGGTTCTAGACTCAATAGTGCGTTTTGGTTTTCTGAGCGGAGACTAGGAGAGGTCTCCTTCTTCAATACCGGCGATCTCTAAGAAAGCCAATAGTTTACGTAAGGTTCCCGGTGAGAATGAAACAAGCTTCTTTTGAGAGAGACTTGAGTGGCTAAGAAGGTTTAGTGCATCGTCACTTGGGTCCATGACGACTTTTAATCTTCAATACCGGCCACTAAGTGACAACCAAGAGCATATGAAATTGAACCCGGTGTCCGCCTAAGTTGAATAATTTGGAGGGCTATTTCTTTTCACCATTTTCTTTGCATTTCTTTTAATTCTTCAACTCCTTTTCCGATTCTCATTTTCTCCTTTTATAATCGCTCCTAAGGACTTCTAAATGCTAACTATTTGTGATGTCCTTGGGTAGATCCCTCCGACTCTAGCGGATCATAGGACGGTTATTCCTAACCTTAGTCACCTTATAACTCCATGACTAACCTATGTTGCCATAAAACCAATTTTCAAGAAAATTTCTTACAACGGTTATGATTGAAAAACATTTTGCACCACTGTAAGAAACTATTTTGCAGAAATACTCCCCCTCCACATGTGCTTAAGAGTTTTTACAGAAATCTGCACAGTGAGGAAAGAGCGCGCACTTTCGAATTGATCAACTCAAGTTAAAGAGATACATTGTCAGCTTTTAGGTGATAACTAGCTCTAATAACTACCTTGAAGGTGTAGACAATCCTCGAAAGGTTGTCATACCACGAGTTCATGTCTACCAAGAGTTTCTCGAATGGTACTTTCTACTCGGACAAGTCCTTTGCGAGACACGTTTACATTACTAGCGAACTAGCTTGAAATTATTACCGTCCGGACAAGTCTTTTCGATTTACTAACAGTTTAGCAATCAATTCGTTGGTTAAGTCTATTACACAAAGATTCATTTGCATTTACACAACATATTTCTTATCACATAATTTTTCCCCTCAAAATGGCATATAATATGTTATTTTTGAAAAGTTGAGAATAAATATGACCATTTTGAGTGTTGGGAAGATGACCACTATGAACAATTTGTGAACAAAGTTTTAATTCAAATACTCCCCTCAACAAGTGATATAAACGGTTGAGGTTTTGAAAATCTTACTTGAAGTACTTGTTCTTTTGAGCAAAACCTTGAAAATGAAAAGTTTGATAGGTTTTACTCAAGAGTAAGAAGCTTTCGCTCCTTTTATAAGGATTGTGGCAATCAAGCGTACCACGTGGTCCTTGTTTGACAATTACGGGTTGTACAACTTTGTTATGTGTGCACAAGCCATAGACATATATAATCACACATCCAAATTTATAATGAAAGAAGCGATTCAAGGGTACCGGAAATGCATGATGTTTCCGAGTGCGAATCGGGCGTTGATAGCGGTGATGTTAATCTGGTCGACCACCAACAAAGCTTTCCAATGTTCTCGAATCGATCCTTCTATACAACCTTTCATCAATCATTTTGATGATTCTCCTCACATCCCTTCGATCCCGAGAATTCCATCGCTTAGGAGACCCAATCTTTTGATGTATATCCTTCAACCTATAAGCCAATCCGTCCCTAACCATCTTCAAAGTGTGATCCCCAAACTTGTGAAGATCACTACACACCATTAAGCAATTTCGTTGAAGTTCACTGTGGTAAACGGCAGAATGGTTTGGCGATGAGTGTATATTGTGAGAGCGGTTGATGTCGGGAAGATCAAGGCGAGGTGGAGTAAAGTTGACACGGTGCGATATGATTCAACAATGGTGGAGATCTTCTACACGTTCTTTGATGACTATGCGTCGATGAAGATGAGCGGTGACTTGATGAATTCACGTTGTACTTGATTGAAAATTGCCTCATGCGACCTTGTACTTTGGCAAGGTACATGTCTTCAATGTCGTTGATAGACAAATTCTCAAAGTCGACTTCAGAGAATGCATAATCCGTTCATCTTGCCTTTTAACCACAATCTTCTTGAGAAAAGTGTAGTCCCATTTGGTCGAAAGATCAACGTGTTTAATGGCAACGATATCCTTAGTACGGAACACCGCATGTTGAGACTTCAACTGGCGACCGTAGTAGATTCTTCGGCGCTCGGCCAATGATGAATCCAGACATTGCATCTCGGTCGTTTGCTTCCACTTTGTTGGAGAACAAGTGATTAGCTCTTTCCTCGATAGCTATGCGGTTTGAGTATATGGCTGCTGGGAATGGAAGTGTCAAAGATGTAGCGTATTTCCTTGAGCCATCGCCACCGTGTAGCGTAAATTCCAAGTCTTTGTTGAAGAAATATCCGAATGGAATCCTAGGTTCATCGGTTGGCCAATTGTTGGTAGAGGTTTAGACCGATCGGTGTAATATGGAGGATTGTCCCGTTTGGTGAAGTCGATGTTTGCTTCAGGTTGAGCCAATCCATGTTGTTAGACATAGCTCGAGCAATGTTATCAAGGTGATATTCGACCTCGAGGGCACTTTCCGAGCGATCTTTTAACATTGAAATGCTTCATTCTTGATTCGCTTCAACTCGGTTTCGTCATCTTCTTCACATGGAACTTTTCTTGCAAAAGCTTAGCATGCTCCAATGTATTACCGCTCACCGGATCTTGACCTTCATCGGGGTAGGAGTTGAGTTAACAAGTGTAGAGAACCATTCAAATTCCTCTATTTTATCGTCATCTAGCCATGATACGGCGTCAACCATGGGCGCCTTCTTCTTCTTTTGTTTAGACCTAGATGAGGATTATAGTTTCGAACTTGTTTGGGAGAGGTGGGTTGTTGTAGGGGCTCGCGACTTCTCATCTTCACCACCAGTATACTCAAAGTGATCACCGGTTTCTCAATCTCGGGTGGTAATTCGAAGAATCACGAGGTTTATCAAGAGAAGAACGAGGAGGTGACCTTTGTTGTCTTTGAGTCCGTTTGGGTGGAGGTTGCATAGAAGATGATTCACCGACTTCTTGACGTTTATGTTCGTCATTCTTATCCCGATCCTTATCTTCATCATCGCTGGGCGCTTTGGCCTTCGACTTCTTCTCGGCATGTTGTTTTGAGTTGATATTCCAAAATGCTTCAAGCAATTTACCTTCATGAGAGCAAGTGTTGCGATCGTTTGGACAGTTGAGCTACCACCGGTGAACTAACTCAAGATCCGAGAATATTATAGGATCAACCGGATTGATGTTCACGTGCATCGGTGTTGATTTCATAGTCTGCTTGGCCAGATGAAGTAGATTTGGATAGAGTTGTTTGGTGAATAACTCCTTTGTAACTTTAGGAACAATGTCAAGAAGGTAATTGTGAGTGTAACCTTTGATCATTTCGTCCACTTTCCCTTGAAGATCATCTTTCATGAGCTTCTGGACATACTCCCTTTCAACTTTCATCTTGTCATTCTCATCATGAAGATCTCAGATCGATCGGTAGAAATTCATCTTCCGTAGAGCATGTCTTTCTTTCGACTTGTTTGACAACATTCCCAATTCTTTTATGAGCATGAGAAATCCAAGATCGAGTTGGCTTCTTCACCGATTTGGATGTTGATTTGGTTGATCTTTAGATGGTGGTGGTGAGGAATGAGAAGATGAATCCGATGATGATGAGACATGAGGAAGCTCGGGGTCCTTTGGAGGTGCGTATATCCTCCTTGGAACGAGTTGGACTGTTGAGAAGATAATCATCATAACTCTCTTCGTTATCTTGTCCAGTTTAGCCTTTTCTTCCGTCCCGAGCCTTAGCTTCTTCATCGCCTTTTCTTTCTCGCCTTATCCTTTTACGGTTCCTCAATGTTATAATTAGTAGACTCTCCACAAGAGTTTGTTGTTGCACAAAGTGGTGGCACCGGCTCCTTATCGGGTTGATTAACCGCATCGAGTTGGTTTAGAGTGGGCAACACCACTTGATCCTCCGGGCCACCCATTTGGTCTTTTGCAAATTCTTGACTTTTTGAAGGTGTCTAACGAATTTAAACTTCTTCATGTATGAAGTATCCGGTTGCTCTTCATCTTCATCCGAGCTTTCTTCATAAGGCACAAGTCAGAGTCTTCCTTTTCCATGTTCATTTGGAGGACCGGGAGGTTTAGATACCGTTGTGGTTTCATCTTGACAGCTTTAGAGTAGAAAGTCTCTTCTTCGATGCGGAGACCTTCCGAGTCCTCGTCAATTAGCTTTCTCTGTGTTTCGTGTTTAGGTACGGAATGGGAACAACTTCCTTAGAAGGAATAGTCCTTTACGAGGAGGATTCCTCTTGGAAACTTCCTTTGACTTTCGGTGCAAAGACTTCTCGACCGCTTCTTCTTACGGTTCTCCTTATAGGTGTTCGAAGACTTTTCATCGAGATGACCAACTTTGCCTTCTCTTCGCTACTAGATACCTTTTGTATGTCTCGAGCTTTTGATTTCATTAGAAAGAAGGTGATCGTGTCTGACACCTGTTTCTTTGTTGACGATTCCTTGATTCTCGATCGATAGGGTATGTTCAACAACACATTGTGATTGTGCGGGTCATTGAGCCTTTGTGGAATATCGAGATGAAGTCCAAGTGCTCTCTGGATCAACAATTTTGTGTATCTGACATAGGGAATCTTTGAGCCAAGTTTCTTGTGAAATGACATCATGTCTTCCCATAACAGTGCTTCAATTTCGATGTCCTTTTTGTTGATTAATGACCAGAAAATTTGTAGTTCCATGAGCTTAGGATGCTCATAGCCACTATCATGACTAGAAACCGATTTGGTGATGATGATGTAGAGGGTTCTCCATGGTTGAGGAATGTTCTTAAGCTCCACATGAGAGTGCTTAGTGATAATTCTGAAGCTTCATCATAGCCAATATCAATCGTGAATTGAAGAACTGCTCCTCGATAGGTGTGGCAAAGAAGTCGGTTGGCTCGATTTGAGAATGAGAAGAACAACCCGTAAGTCCGCATGAGTGATGGTGACTTGTTTGTGATTGAGCGTCACATCCACTGCACTTTGACTGTGATCCTCGCATTGAATTCCGAATTGTTGCATGTAGATCTCCGATCAGTAGCAGAGTGAGAGAGCATGTTCGGTAGGGATGATTCTTTAGAACATCCACAACAATCAAACAGAAGATTCGAGCATGTGAGGGTTTCAAAGTCAACCCAAGGTTGTTCTTTCCAATCTTTCTCGGATAGCCATTAGGGAAGATGTCGACAATTGTGAGAACTTCGGTGCATCCACATTCATTCGAAAGTACCATGTCGTGATCTCAAATAACATTAGCCAAAAGAACCAACATATCGAAGACATAATGTTAGTCAATGAAGGTTTTTATTGTCTAATTATTGAATGTACAGTGTTAATGATTGTTACGAGTCCTAAGTCACTTGTTTGTTCAATAGTCCAATGACGCCGTGAAATGTTTCGTGATTTAGTTAACTTTAAGTTTTAAAGTTTATGTTATCACTCATAGTTCACAACATATCAAGCGTTTAAGTTTATTAGTGACATTATTGGTTTCGTGATTTATATGATTAGTTTATTTACGGTTTGTACACGTAACAATTCAAAATTAAGGTCAATCCGTGTTTAGGCGTAGAAATGATAAAGTTACGCCAGAAAGGGTGGTATACGGGTAGGCGCAAGCTTATGCGTGGGATCCTTACTTACGCGTAAGAAATGTTACAGCGTGGGAAAAGGGATCTTATGCGTGAGCTTCGCGTGGGCGATATAAACCTTATGCGTAAGGCTTACTCGTAAGAGTAGACCTTATGCGTGAGGTAACTGTTTATGCATATCCTTCACGTGATACGCGTGGTCCCATTGTAGAACCTTACGCGCAATGCTTACGCGTAAAATTTCTCTTACGCGATAACTTTCTACGCGTGAGGTGATCCTTATCGCGAGTAACAAGGACCTTGATTCTGATTTTTATGCGTAACAAACCTGAAATAAAGTCATCATATCAGCAATCTTAACATGTATAGACGTTTTGAAATAGATAATGGCATGAAAACACATTTGACAGTTTACGCGAAGAAAGTCTTACGCGTAAACCAAAACCCTAATAGTTCAAGAATTACGCATAAAAATTCTAACCATGGAAATTGCACCAAACGTTTTCTGGTAGTTCTAAGATGTTACATGAGAGAGTTAACCAAGTATTAACATCTAATTCGCAGAGAATCAATAATACCTAAAGCTCAAGAACATTAAACCCTAGTTACTAATTTATCATCAATTAGTGTTTCTGGGTTGTTTTAAGGCATAGATATGATTAATTCATCATAAGAGCATCATCTCATAACAATCTTTTTGACCAAAAACCTTCACATTTGAAAACACCCAATTCGACTTAAGAACCCTAATTTTAAAAAACCATCAATTCGTGTTTCTGGGTGGATTTAGAGGATAAAATTAGTATCATTGTTGTTAAAGACACGTTTTGACACATTCTTTTCAACCACAATCACACAATTATTATTGTGTGTTCATACGCTTATCGTAGAACACATAATCACACATATCTAACGTTTTAGCCGTTGGTTTGCATCAAATTCAAAACATTTGCTTGTATTAACGTTAAGATCATGAAAACACTTACACTTTGATGATCAAAAACATGTTTCTTGAGCAATTTTGTGCGTAGGATTAGTTAGATGAGAGTAATAAATGTGAAGTAAAAGAGTTAGGTGGGGTGTTTTATTTAATAAACTTTGAAGCTTTGACAGTTTTGGTCCCTCCACCTTTTCCTTTTTCATCCAAAGCCATTTAACTTCCGTTTTGGTTATCACACAAAGATTTTAAGAAAGAAACTTGACGACACTCCCCCACGACTTAAGAAAATAATGAAAGGTTATAAATTTTAGTCCGAGGAGTGTCATTGAACCAGAAAAAATTTACCACCATTGATAAAAGAAACAACTGGGATATGATAACATGCAAGTACACAGATGTTTTGCAACAGTTAAGTGATTATTTTCTCCCCCTCAACACTTTATCGGAAAAATACTGAAATTTGAAAGATTAAAGTGTTGACGGAAGAAATGTACTTGCAATGTTGAAAGAAACATAGATAGAAGAATATTTTTGTTGTTTTATCAGGTTTTATATTTTTGTATTTTGTTTTTTGAAAAATTATTTACAAAAGAGATTTTGGTGTTTGACAGGTTTTTAAGAATGTTTTAGAAGGTCATCCAATTCCTCTTGAGTCAAACACCTCATACCAATCCGGTGGACCAACTTATTAAACCTAGCGGGAGGCAAGGCTTTGGTGAGAAGATCCGCCAATTGGTATTCATGCCCACAAGTATAATTCAACTGTACCACTCCACGTGGTCCTTGATGAAATGATAGCGAAGATCGATGTGCTTTGATTTGAATCTTGAACCGAGTTGCACGAGATCGCAATGGCACTCCGTTGTCGCAAGATACATCGGGATTCATCAAATACATAACCATAGTCTTTGAGTTGTGTTCTCATCCGATGACTTGAGAACAACACGCGGACATGGCTACATATTCCGCTTCGGTTGAGGACGATGTAGAATCCTGTTTCTTCGATTGCCAAGACACCGTTTATCACCAAGAAATTGTAGTGCTCTCAAGTACTTTTTCGTGAATCTAAACATCCTGCGTGGTCGGCGTCTAAAAAGCGATTAGTTCAAAACCGAATCCTTCGGATACCGGATCCCCAAGTTAATGGTTCCCTTGATGTATCGGAGGATTCTTTTAGCCTCGTAGGTGGGTTTCGCTTGTTCACGATCGATAACGGGAGCATAGATAAACGGCAAATACAATATCAGTCGCTGTTATGTTAGATACATGAGAGACCCAATAATACTTCAAGATTTGGTAGGGTCAACTAATTTCCCATGTAAATCGATCTAGTTTCTTGGTATGAGTCATTGGTGTGGCATAAGTGTCACAGGTTTTCATTCCAAATTTGTTTAACAATTCAAGGGCATATTTGGACTGACTCAAGAAAATACCACGGGGTGATTGATGAACTTGCAATCCTAGAAAGAACGTAAGTTCACCCATCATTGACATTTCAAAATTTTTCTTCATTAATTTTGCAAAAGCGATTGAGTACTTTTTATGTGTAGACCGAAATATGATGTCATCCACATAAATTTGAACAATTAAGATATGTGCCCCGTGATATTGTATAAAAAGAGTAGGGTCGACCGAACCTTTGGTGAAATTATTAGCAATGAGGAAAGATGATAGCTTATCGTACCATGCCCGAGGAGCTTGTTTGAGACCATCTGAGCTTTGTTCGGTTTGTAAACATGGTTCGGGAACTCGGGATCAACGAATCCGTCGGTTGGTGACATAAACCGTTTTTCGGTTGTCCGCTGAGAAAGGCGGTTT